>BJBW01003842.1:77148-174344 GCA_004320125.1 Scolopax mira
GGTTGAGGCCCCTTCCTTGGAGACATTCAAGGGGAGGCTGGATGAGGCCTTGGGCAACCTGGTCTAGTTGGGGGTGTCCCTGCTGACTGCAGGGGGGTTGGACTAGATGACCTTTGGAGGTCCCTTCTGTCCCAGATGATTCTATGATTCTAAACATTTAAATGAATTCTAGTATGTGCTCCCATTGATCTCACGCTTAAAAAATTATACATATGTGATAGAGTTTTATTGTATCATGATAATGGTATTTGAGAAAACAGTTGTTTTTATCTTTCCTTTTACTATTTATAATTCTATGAATTTTAGCACTGCTCTGGCTTTGTAAACACCTGAATGCAGCAGAAAGCCAGAATATGGGCTTTACATCAGAATATATACGTTCACAGACTTTGACATCCATCTGTGTTTCCTCACTTGTGAATGTTTTCTTTGTCAAGTTCCTCCCCCTTCTTTCTGAAGTTGTATTGAGTCTTTCCACTCATTATAATTCACTTTGCAGTGAAAACATTTTATTTTTTAGTATATAAAGCATAAATTTTGCTTGGCCATATATAAGGATAAAACTGAGAGGACAGACTTTTTATAATTCTGCAATCCCACTTGAGTGTTACAGAAAGCACTGACTGATATATACATATATACTGGTTTTTTTCTTTCTTTTTTATTTTTTTCTCAAATGGTGTAATGTTTACCTGTTGTGCTCCAAAACCCTCAAATTCCAACTTCATATGATTACAACTTTTAAGGTCAGGGGAGAATCGGGGAGGAATGGCTACATGGAAGAAAATCTGACCGGACCTGGTCCCTTCTCTAGGTTTGGTGTAGTATGGGAGCCAGGAGATTTCAAGTTCCCCCTGTGCCTGACAGAGTTATGATCTTGGTCAAATCCTTTTGCTGCTCTACTCTTGTCTTCCACTCCTTTGTTTCCTTTATTTGGATTGTGCATTCTTTGGTGAAGAGATGTTGCATATTTATTTCAGAATTGTGTGTGCATAGAGACAAAGTTTGTCCTGCATCAGAGACTTCAACTGGGTGTACTATTCTCCTCCTTCATAAATATATAAAAAAGTAAATATTCACATCTTATTCCTGCTGTGATCTGTTGGCACACTCCTTCAACTGTGACCGTTTTATTCCCCTTAAAAGCTCCATTGTGTTTCTTTAATGCACAGGTTTTAAGAAGTCTCTTCAGCTGATATCTTAGTTTATTTGCTTTTCTGAATGTTCCAGAGCTGTTCTGCCATTAAACAGGTTAGGAAAGGAATTATGAGGTTCTACTGAAATGTCAATACTGAGGAGCCATGTAAGCTCATAATTTTTACCAAAAAAAAAAAAACAAAAACCAAACAACCCTCAATGACTTGAGAATCTTATTATTTTGGAAAACATGCTTCTTTCAACAATTTGTAGTGACATTCAGAATTCAAGTATAAAAGTATCAAGGAACAGAGGCCTTCATGACTATATCAAAGAAGATTTTGAGAGAAAGGCTGCTCAGTTTTTAGAAGTTCAGAGGACTCCAGAAAACAGCTTGAGAAAAACTGCTTGAGATCTGAGGTGAAATTCTGGATCAAATCAATGTGAATTTTGCAAGAAAGATACAACATTAAAAATCACTGTTATCGTTAGCCAGATTTTTCCCTGTGAAGCAGTATTAGACGTACTAACAGAATGCATGGTCTGATACATGGGGAAAACATATTTGCCTGTTACATAGGCATATTTTCCTCTGCCCTCTCCTCATCATACCATCCATGTTTCTATTTCTGCAGAACCAGTGTTTCCTTAATGCGTTTATAGAAAAATATGAATTTCTTAAATGAAGATTTAGACTATACTGATGACCTTTTTTTTTTTTCTTGTAATGTTTTTGGAAGGATTATACTTTCTCTTCTTAGTACACTCTTATCTCTAAGCGAGCAAGAGAAGAAAGACACATTTAGACAACTTTTTATGCATGACAAATGGTTCCGTAGCTAATGGTGGCCTGGAGACCACTGCTACTTTTGACTTTTCCTCATCAGATAGATTTCTTTTTTTTTTTTTCTTTCTCCATCTTCTCCCCCACGTTTTAGCCTTTGCTGCAGGGCATTTGAGATAGGATGGGGAAAAATAAATTGTGCGATTCTTTGCCATTATTGTAAAATGAAATCTTGGAGAGCTTTACGGGGTCTACCAGCAGCTGTTAATGAGGCTTTATTAACCTTGGACTATATAGCATGAAATATTATGGCATAAATAAATGTGGTGCCAGGGCCAAGATGCCTAATAAATGGCATGATAGAGGGGATTGTGTGCCTGGGGGGTTATGACATAGAGCCTTTCCCCTCTAAGTCGCTATTTTAAATTCAACGTGGGTTGGCAGTGACTGAAGGCCATTATTATCCGATGGCTCTTAAATACGCGATGTGAAATAAATTGGAGGTCTCGGTTCATTTCCTTAGGGAAAGAGGTCTATGTTCCAGCTGACAGTAATTGACATCTAAGTTCAAGGCTCAGCACAGGAACTGCACTTTGAAAGGATGTGACCACAGAAGACCTGTCGCCTTGCCCAGGACTCCAGAGCATCGCCATGCTGTTTTGGGAGAGTTAATACTGTGGGGTCCTGCCAAGGCTCATTCTTTGGATAAGCAAAAAGATTTGTTTCAGACCATTACCAATAATATCCTCTAAGGGCTTCTTTTCATACCCTCCTCAGATAAAATAAGACTATATTTAATAGTACTCTTGATACAAATAAATGAGATAACTTATGAAAATAGGTATAGCTATGGTGAATATAATGAAGAATGAGGTCCTTCGTAATTACTAAATTCAGTTATAAGGAATAATGATTTATTATAAAGACTTGCTTTGTAGTGAGGAAGAAGATAAGCAGTTTGTAAGTCTATTTCTAATGTTTAAGTGGATTCTCATCTTCTGGTCTAATTAAATGGCATGCTATTAGTTTTTAATAACCTGGGAAAACGAAATTACAATTTTATAAACCATTGACTAATGATTTCTTCTAAAACCCCGCCCCAGGAGAATTAAATATATAGACCTATAAGAAAACTATTTTAACTTAAAAAGGAAGCAAACAGCAAGGTAGACAAATGAATGGACTGTCTACTTGAGAATTCAGAAGTAAAACATAAATATTAAAAAAAAAAAGCAGTGTCTCCCCTTCTGAACATTGTGGTTTCTTTCTTTTCAAATATGCTCATCTGTAATTTCTTCTCTCTATATTTTTTGTTTGTTTTCAAGTACTCCATTGGCAAATAGAAGAATAAAGAGGCATAGGATTGCTAACTTCTTGAAGAAAAGTAAATCGAAGCAGGTTGAAACATTCAGTCTGATATTTCATTAAGAATGTAGATTTAAAAGGTAGATTTAAAATTGTAGATTTAAAATTGTCCCAGATTTTGCCTGGAGCCTCTTTTTTTTTTTTTTTCTTTTTTACAGGGACTAAAGTTTCATTAAAAAACATCAAGCAGTGGAAATTTGTAGATCATTTGTACAATTAAAAAAAGCGAGAGAGAAAAACGATGTGTAGAATTGTTCATGAATTGATGTA
The DNA here is from genome assembly GCA_004320125.1 of Scolopax mira. NCBI lineage: Eukaryota > Metazoa > Chordata > Aves > Charadriiformes > Scolopacidae > Scolopax > Scolopax mira. The sequence continues at coordinate 80,705 of BJBW01003842.1, forward strand.
CACTGCTCTGGGAGCTGGCAGTATAAATAACCATATAAGTCCCAGTGTTGGGATTGGGGTATGATATTTGTTGAAATTGGGTATCATCGTCGAGCAACATTATGGCAGAATTTTTCCTGTGCTCTCCTTCTTCAGCAAGTATTGAGTTATAACGTGCAAAGAAAGCTAAAAAGTACCTGGAGGACTTCAGGGTCAGTTAGGTTTTCTACAGTGTGAATGCTGTCAATTAATTTCAAAATAAGACAGTGGACAATTACTAGGCAAAAAACAACTAACCAATGACCTCAAACTGAAATAAAAATACCCACAATTCCCTCCAAACATCTGGCCTTCCTTATTTGGAGAGGAATTAAACTTTGTGCTTTTATTTATTTATTTATTTATTGTTTCCCCCTCCTCCTTTGAACTCAAGGCTATTGACTTGAATAGGAGACCTCAGCTGGGAGTTAATTAGAGGAGTTTGGAGTGGGAAATGACAGTCTCAATGCTATTATGCTGCTGTGCCACAGCCTTTATTTCTGTTTCTCCTGTGAATATAATGAATACCCTGCACCTAGTCTTAATAGTGACAGTAGCTCTAGCACGGAGATATTATTGCTCCGTGGCCCAAGGAGAGTGTTCCCATGTTTCCAGGTTTAGTGTCATCCATTGGACTCATTGGCCTTGTCTGTGTGAAGGGGCATCAGGCAGTCAGTTAAGGCAGTTGTTTCCATACTTCTTGTGGGAAAACCATTATTTTTCAGAAATACAGTAGATGGACAGACTTTTTTTCAGTGCTCTGTTGTTCTTTCTCTCTCCCCATGTATTAACCTCTGTACCATTATGGCATGCCGAGTTTTTGCAGAGGCTATAGGGAATCTCTTATTATGTCCCATAGGCTACATTTTCTTCATCTGGGAGACAATAAGCAGAATATTTGCTTCCTGATGTGGAGCAGCAGCAGCTGCAGAGCACCTGCCAACCCATGGTAAATGTCAGTGTGGCAAGGCCTGGAATGCTAATAAAAGATCAGTGTCTGGGAGCTACTTTGACCTCCTTGGCAGTAAATTAGCATTGAAGCTCTAAGCTCCATTCCCTGATTTGTGACTCACCTGGGGGACAGGGAGAACATGGTTGTAAACTTCCCCGATTTCGCCCAATATGGGGTCAGCAGTTGACTTGTGATATGGATCTTGCAGCAAGGAGAGACTGCTCACTGGCTGGCACAGTTGTGTTAAATGTGCTTGTGTTTGCTTAGTTGGGTTTTTGTCACTTCCAGGCAAAGAGATGACAAGTGTCCAGCTTTGGAAAGCTTTGCAATGACAAGTAAAATCCGGAGCCACTGCTGGAGGTGTGAGGAGGCCTGGCAGAAGACTAGAAATGTTAATTGGCAAAGTACATGTTTTTGAGGCAACTGAAACCAATTCCTTCTATACAAAGGGTGAGGTGTTGTGGCTTGAGGGAGAACAGGACTTTCTTCAGCTTTAAAGACTATGGTTGTTATAGAAAGAGCCAGGGTCAGAGAAGTAAAGGGTGGGTACTCCAGAAAGTCTCCTTCTCTGGAAGCGTTCAAAACCTGCCTGGATATGTTCCTGTGCAACCTGCTCTAAGTGGACCTGCTTTGGCAGGGGCATTGGACTAAATGATCTCCAGAGGTCCCTTCCAACCCCATGTGATTCTGTGATACAGCATGTATCTGCCAACAGTGGAGCAATGTATGGAATGTGTTTAGAAGAGCAATAAAAGAAACTCTTTGCATTTAGCTCAGTTTCTATTTGTCCCCCTTCTCTGCTGCTCCCACTGTCCACATGTCACAGAAAGCAGGATTAGCTTAGGAACGTTGCTGGCTCACACGGTTGAACGCAAGTTCATAAATTGTGCATGAAATTACCACATTTGTATGCAAAGTTGTGAGAACATCATGGGCATATGGCTGGAATAACTGCCAAGATACGCTGGTGATAAGCACAATGCCTGTGCCTAGACAGAAGCTGATTGAAGTTGATAGGCAAACTGGGATATTACTTCTCACTCAACTTCAAACAGGAAAAACCTTAAAATACTTCCCCATGTATTTCTTCTACACTCTTGCGCTAATAATTAGTCCTGAAAATATCTAGGATTTTTGGTAGAAATATATGGTCTATATATAAAAACAATAAAAAAGGTCTCATTACTCATGCTAGCTAAAACATTTATATATATTTTTTAAACATTTATTTTTCTGTAACTTTTGAAATACCTGAGAAGTAGGAACGGCTTTTGAACTTTCTCAAATGGTAAGGCAGTACGTTTTTTTTATGCTAACTTCTGGTAGAGTCATGTAAGAATATGGCCTTTTGCTCATCAGAGCAGCATTGATCAACTCGTACTGCCTATATACTACATATGCTATTTTTATGCTTTATTGCTGCAAACAATTGGAAATCTTACTCAAAACAATAAGCTTTCTCTTGGAGAAACACAGTATAGCACCAACTTCTGTTGCTGTTGCTCTCAGTTAACTGGAACATATAAAATCTGATTTTGTTTTTGGGCTGTAGTATATTCTTCTTTCCCATACCTAAGGCACGATGAAGAAGCTCAAGATGGTATCTTTGAGGCTAATAGCCAACAAACCAAAGTAGCTTCTCTGTCTCTTTTTGAACTAGAAGTAAGCTGTAGTTTCTGGAGGTCCGTACCATAATGACCGATATGCCCAAGTGTGTACAGACCAAAGAGGTGGTACTTCCATCAAGCAACCAAATTTGAGACTGAGGTGCCCTCACAGATTTTTATTCACTGGCTTCTAGAAGGGATTCTTTGATGGAGGTAAGTATTTGTGTTTCTCTGTCTGTGTGGTTACCTTTCGCCACATGCATGTAAACCATGCTAAAAAGTCATCTCCGTGGACTCATTTAAATGTGTATGTCATATGTTTGCATTACTAATTCCCTTTTAAAATTGCTTTATTTGCTCATGTTGATCCACATTTCTGTTTAATAGTCAGTTTCTTTGCATGTTCTGCATCATCTGTTCTCAAAATGAATGATTTTAACACTACTGGAACTAAACTAACCTGGAAAATTGCTTTGGAGATGAAAGGGAAAAAATGGTCTGTAAATTAGTCTTTTGCAATCTCTGGTCAAAACAAAGTCTTGCTGAGTGACTTTAAAGAACAATTGGGCAAGGCAGAGACCTTGACGAATAAGCTTTCAGAGACAGTCCAGATGTAATGCCTCTTCTACTCCATTAATAATTTTTCTAGAGTATTTACTCAAGTGTTTTTCCTGATATAATCACACAATTGCTTTCAGGCTCCTGTTAGGCCTCGCTCAAAGCAGATTGTCAGAAAATGGCTAAATTATTACCTTTCATGTCTAGCAGCATTTGGTTGAAAAAATATGGTTAAACTGCTGGTTTTGTGCTTTAGCATAGCACAGGAAAGAGCAAGGTTTGTTTTTCTCAGCTGAAGCAAAGGATTTCAGAGGTTTTGTCAGGACTACTCACTTTGATGAATGTTTTTGCAGCCAGGTTTTTAAATTAGTTATCATCAGTGCCATATCCAAGCATTTGCATATTAGTATTGTGCCTGTAGCACTGATCACCTGAAATAGCCTCCGCTGCTAACAAGCCAGTCTTTTTCTTTGGATGAATATATCTGTCATAAATCACTTGAATTTAGATAGGAATGACCATAATGGTTGTTTTTACTTCCTATTCATAGTTTATATTCTTCCTATAGCTTACATCCTGCCTTACATTCCTTGTTTATTGCAGAAAAAGCATATTTGCATCAGAATTTATGGACTCATATACATCCAGTCTGCTTAATTATCTACTAAATGGAATACATGCTGCCTTTTGTAAGCTGCCTTCTCTGCTCCATTTTTATTTAAATCAAGCATCAATTTAGATTAACAAAATTAGTAGGTACACTGCATGTTCTACAGGCTTATAGGTCATTGTGAAACCTTTTCAGGTTCCAAGTATGTGTAATATTCATGCGCTCCTGTTGTAACATTACTTACCAGATGTATGTTGGCCAAGTAAGTACTATAAATTTAAACTTCTTTTGCAGTGCTTGACCCTAAAGCATTCTTTAGACTTTTTATCCTCTTGGTTCTGACGGCAAATTTAGAAGATAGTTGCCTGGACATTCTTTGTGCTGATAGAGGCATTTGTTGCAATTTTGGAATAAGGTGCATTCATTAGTCAAAAGCTTTTTGAAACCATGTTGTTGTTTTAGTGCTCAGCTCTTCACCTTGGAAGCACAGATTTTCTCTGGTAAATGAGAATGGAAGTACTGCATCAGTTTGGATTAAACGGTACCTGCATATGAAACAAAACTGTCGTGTCAGGGAGCAGAGTTTCAACACAGCGAGCAGAGAACTGCTGGAAAACCTAAAGGCTAAATGCAGACAGAAATATAGCCAGCAATATGGAAGGTTCCACTGAGCCCTATGGAGTCTGTGCATTGCTGTCCCTATCCAGAGTGCATCTCTCAGATGTCTGTAATTTGGAGGACTGTCTTCCCTCATCAACTGCCGCACCAAAATGATGGGTGTACAGCTCCCCCTGCAGCCCAGCACCTTTTCTTCAGAAAACATTGGGGCCTCAAGAAAGGATGCTTTTGGCTTTTGATGACTGTCATTGGAAAAGATGCTTTGCATCTGAGCCCTTCTCACCAGTGGGGACTTGTTCTGGCCCCTTGTAATGAACTTGAACTTGGAGATTGACATCATTGCTCCCAAGTACATTAGAGATTCCTCTCAGCTGAGGGCTCTTTTTTTTTTTCTTTTTTTTTTTCTTTTTTTGCCTTTTTTTCCCCCCCTCATTTCAGTGTCTCAAGCCAAAGCTGGCTCCCTGCCTGCTGTTTGTTGGAGCTCTTCCCAGGCCACCTCATGGTTTTCACAAGGAGTATATTTGTTAACTTGAAAAATACATATGAAGATAACTAATGTTTCTCCTCTATCCCCTGTCTTCCTTCACCACAGTGTACCCTCTGGCTAGTTCAGTGCTAAATAAAATAGCATAGAGAGGATGTTTTTGCTTTCTGTTGAAATGACAAGAGTGTTTCTCTTACCTGCATCTACTTTCTGGCTACATTTCACACCTTTAGTTTGTGCCAGCTCTCTCCTCCCATTTCTGAAGCTCATTTGTTTTGATTTTTCTCTCTTTCTAGGAGAAGAGTGTCTAAGAAGGTGAAGGTTGAAGACAGGCATGTAGAATTTGGGAGTTCAGTCCCCCGTACAGCCGTAGAGAGGACCCAGGGAGCAGCTTGTGGATGGAAAACTGAGAATAGTACTTTGGCTGCTCTGATTTGTTTCATCAAGTAACCCACCCTGTTCCCAAACTTGAATGTTTAGGAAAATTGACTTGGACACTAATTCATGGATTGTAAAGGTTTGGCTGTGCAGGCTAAGAGAGGTATAAACTTAAAGTACCTTAGATAAACCATGGCCCTGTAAAGCCACATAGTTTAAAAAAAAAGAAAAAAAAGTGGCCTAATTTAATTTTGCTTAATTCATCTCTGCAGCAAATTAAACTAAACCAGATTCAGGTGGCATTTATTCCAGGTTTTTAATGTGGTCCAACTTAATTCACTTGAAAGGGTAATTCAGATGAATTTTCCTGAGCGTGGCATGTGGACAAGCCGTGACACACAGCACAGCGCTGTCAAGTTATTTTCCCTCAGGAGACCAAAACATATAGTTATAATCATGAACAACAAGTGGCCCCATGCAGAAAAAAGCTCAGTTAATCAACAGCAGTAGGAGCATTGGGCGCAAATCAGAATCAGGTGAGGAAGAGGGAGTTTTGCTGTGTAAATCTCCCACATTATGGCCTTTCTAATAACTTTTTCTAATAACTCGCCCACCAAAGAGATAAATCACTGAGCAGCTATTTGCTTGCTGGAAGGTGGCTCAGCTGAGAGAAAGAGCTAAAATAGTAAGAGTTTTGGGACAGATGCTGGAATCTTTGTCATGATCAGAGGAAATTGCTTGTCACAGGAGAAGTAAATACAATTTGAAGGCTGATCCAGAGTCTGAGTGTGGTGCTGGCACTTCCCAGGGGAAGAAATTAGTTTGTGGGGTTTTTAATGGACTATTTCAGACATGTCCACATCCCTTTGTCCTACCAAGTTGGGGGTGAAGAAAACCTCAGGAGCATTGCCTTTTTAAAACACAGTTCTTGTTTTGAAACACAGGTACTGAATATAAATATCCAATTTGTGAATTATATAAAATATATTATATTTTTATGTTCATTATATAAAGAAATTAAATACAATGCATTTTTGCATTGAAGATAAGATTAATTTCTGACCTTATCACTTAATTTAAGTATCGTTTTACTAATTATCTCAATTGTTCTGTCTTTATAGGTGGTTACCTCTGCTCTGGAATGGGACCTGTTTAAGCACACCGAGAAGAGGTAGCTGCTTTTTTGTGAGGAGCTACCAATATGGCCTATCCAAGAACTGTGATATTCAAACTGTTTACTTTTTCACATATCTCTGGTAAGTTTCCTCCTCATCTGCATTTGAGATATATTAACAGTAAAAGAAGGATTTTTTTATGGTGGTTTCATATCAGAGAAACAGCAGGAGATGAACATGCAATTAATCTTAGAGAGGTGACTGATCAGGACGTCTTGCCTTGTAAGCTTTGTCTATACTAAGTGAACCTTTGCAGAGCAATCTATATGATAGATGACAGACAAGATTTGTTTTGGTTTTTTTTTCTCTCTGTGTACACTGTACAAATTTTGTGTTTCTTTTAGAGCTTTTGCTTTTCTAACAAAGGACAAACAACGGAGGATTAGAAGGTTTTCCAAATCCATTGTGACAGCATCCTTGGAAGCTGCCTGCTGGGGAGAGACAGGGGTATGAAAGACACATCTGACTGTGGGATCTTCTGTTGTAGGTCAGCAGAAGGCCACTTCTTGCAGTAGGGTCCACTCGCCTAGCATGTTTGCTGGATTGAAACAGCTTTTAGTTTGCACAGGTATTCTGAGTGGGTGTAAAAGTCCACTTTCTAATATGTCATGGTAATAAATAAAAAAGAAAAGCAGGAGTTAAGCCTGCTTGCAAATAATGTGTAGCTGCGGGTACATCTTAGCAGCTGGATAATAAGCAGAGTATGCTTTCCCTAGAGCCATAAGTGTAACAATGTAAGAAGACAAGACAAAGCTCTGTGCATGTGTAATGCTAAAAATATCAAGTTTGAGTCCTCGGGCTCTAGGTCAGTTGTTCAATACCAGTTAAAAGGAAATCCCTTCCCACCTCCTGCCCCATATTCTGTATGGTTATGTTCTTACAAACATAAAGAATAATGATGCCATGCCTTTTAATTAGGGATTATAAATCAAAGTTAATTGCCTTTCTCCAAGCAGGTAAACTATTTTCAGTAAAGCATCTAGTCAGAGAGGAAGTTATACAGCCTGCCCTCCACGATTAATCTGCAAAAAGTGCAACAAAGAAATTAAATGATGTATGGAGGACTTAGAGCATCACCCTTTATTGCAAATACATTTTTTTTTCAGAACAATGGGAATAAATTCAAAGAGAGGAAAAACCTCAAGCACTAGTCTAATAGTATTAACACCCCCCAGCTTTTTACATTTTTTTCTGTACAACAGAAATCTCTTTTCTCCTCTCTCCATTGGAGTAAATAGCTGCATTTTTTATCTCTACAGACGAGATTGTGAATTGAAACAGCCGTAATGAGAGTGGCAGCCAAAAACAAGGGCACTTACAAAGGATAATTATTGCTTAGATTATGAATATCAACTTTCTATTGACATGAAAAAATTATATCTTACAGAGATATTATAAGCATTGTCATTCACAATGAAGCATGGCAGAAAAGATTTTACTCTCAGCTGCCTGTAGAATCAAATCACGTGAGCCATTCTTTCTTCAGAGAAATGTAAAGCTGAAAGTTAGAAGGAAGCAGATTTCTACACTAAAATAGCATCTTTTCCCTTCCTCAGATGTGTTGCAACACTAGCACGGGGAACTGCAATATAAGAACTAGAGTTGGGAAATGTGAAGTTCTCTGGGTGCTGAAAGATTTTTTCAATTCCCCACATACTTGTTACCTGTCAGCCTCATTTTTGATTAAGAATGTCCCTGCCAGGTAAGTGTGTTGGAAACTTCCAAAATACTTTCTCCAACAAGGAACTGAGATCCTAGATCTGAAATAGCATTTGTATTTCAAGTAACAGCAGCAGTGGCAACCTCAAAGTCCTAAGGACTGAGGAGGAAAAAGATCCACATTCATAGCCTTATGGTTCAGTTGAAAATAATGAAAAGTATAATTCATATACTACATCTTGTATATACAATATTTTGACATTCCTTTTGTGTAGGAAGTAAAATTAATGCATTTCCCCTGTCCTAGTTGTGCTTCAGTCTTACTGTTACTGCTTACATAAACACTAGGCTTATTGCATCTCTATAGATGTTTTTAAAGGCTGTTATTAAGAAAAAAATACTGAATGTTGTCATCCATAGCAATTGCACACAAAGTTTGTCATAAAGTTTATGGACTCTCTTTGTCTAAGGCAGTGTTCTTTGTGTGCTGTGTATATAATGTATGTATAATGCCATAAGGCATTATAACTTGACTATGATGTCAAGAAAAAAGCCTTACAGGAAATATGTAGGCTCATATATAACCACAAGTTAAAAATAGAGAAAGTAATAATTGAACAATCAAAACAGGGCCTAATTTTGCTTAGAAATGAGAAACAACATGACAATACTTCTTACAATGGTCTGTGGTCTCATTTTCAAAAGCTTAGGTGGTCCTTCAACTGAAAGTTGAGCAATACTGACTTTAGCTCCCTCATATTTACTACTTGTCTTATTTATTTATATTTACTGCTTCTAGTGCAGCATATTTTAGCATTTCCTGATCTCCAGGAGATTTAATCTGGCACGTTAATTTTGATGATGTTTTTGCTGCTGGCATTTTGAAATCTTGCAGATCTGGGAATGGATGTGCGGAAGTGTCTCTCCAGTTTGTTCTATTGCAATGGTGACACACTTCTTGCCCACTACTCCAACAATATACTTGCTATCGGTGTTTGATGTGGTCCTGACCTTTAGGTTTTGGATGTTTATCTTAGCTAAGTAGGAGATGCCTTTGCCACCTCAAAACTATTTGAGTTCAGCTGCTATCTATTACATTTACCAAGTCCATCTGGGGACTTCACTTAAGTCTATGTCTGAAAGCGAGCAAGAACATTCTCCCTGCAACGTGCACATGCAATGGGGGTTACATATGGAGATTAGTGGGATCCCCAGCATGGATTGTTTCTTTCTTGGCATAACATTTTATAGTTCTGAGGACTGGCCTGGGAGAACAGCACAGTTCTATACTTTTCCTAACTATTGTTGTTTGCTGCAGCTCAACTTAATGGATTAAGTTTCTTTCCAATAAGTTTGTGGCCAATTCTGTGATGTGAATTCTTGTAAAGGTTGGCAAATCTTTTTTCTATCTTATATATGGAACTCATTTTCTGGACTTCATGGCTATTAGCTGTAATTTCACACGGTCTGATGCTTTAGATGTGGGAAAAAGAGGATCTGCTTTATTTGCTGTATAATATATTTCATTTTCCCTCTTCATCATATGTATCATTCTGTAAATGTGTCTTTCTACTTTTGCCTTTTACCTGTCTGAAGTCTTTAGGAGCAATCACTGTTCATCTGTGAATTTCTTGCAGTGAATATGTCTCTTCCAGTTTGCATTTCCATCATAACTTTTTAACCAAAGTATACTAGGCTGCGTCAATTCTCAATTCTACATTTAGGATATTTACTGTCTGCGTTGTCTCTTGATTATTTTGTAAAGAAAAAATGAAGCAATTTCTTTCTAATGAAATATCATGATATCGGGAATTGGTTTTGATATTGCCATGCTGTTTTTCCTTAGCACAATTTATCACTGATGGCATAGATATTTACTGAGTCGCTGGAAGTCTTAAGCGTGTGAATAATGGCATAAATTACCTGCTCGAGAAACATCAGTGAGACAAGACGATTAGAGGGAGTGGAAATGTCTGCTTTGATAAATTAAAGTTGAACAATTTTAGAAAAGAATTTGATCTATAATTATATCCTCAGCTATATGTATAAGTCTAGAGTACGATAGCAATGTCAGTGGCTCTTATCCCTATTTCTGATGCAAACTGAAAACACCACTAGTCACTACCACATGGTTAAGTACAACAGGACTGAACCCATGGGAGGTGTCCTGTCAACCACTCCGTAACTTTGGGTGTTATTTGGGTGATATTAAAAATACTAAAGGTCTGACATCACATTTTTCCTGTGAAGCTGGGTATTTTTGATTGTACACTCAAGAACATATATACATTTCCCTAAGAAAGGAGGACAGCTATAATGGAAAGATAATAATAATACTTCTAAAAAGTCATTGGACTATATAAAAATGTTCAGCACTGAAAAATATTGCCCTGAAAGACTTTAACCTTAATGTTTGACAACAAGAACGAATAGATGAATTAATATTTTTCTTTTTCTCCAAAACACTATTCAAAGAAGAAATCATTATTTTTGGCACAAACACCTTCAATGTTCATTTGTGAGTGGAAGCAAACCTCATATTTGTAATAACCCATGTTAATCTGTAAAGCATAATCCATAGGCTAGCTAAGGCTCCAGTGCTTTTGGTGGCCTGTTGAATGAGGCTCTTTGTTACTCTCTTTCTATATGTGTTACTTCTGTCAAAAGAATTGATTTGTCTGGTGCAATCTGCTGTTTATCCTCAAGAGCTTTCTGTAGAGCCTTGGCTGGAGCCTCTCCTGATCATTGCTGCATGCAACCAGTTGTGCCTGGTTGAACGGTAAACAAGATTTTTTCTAAAAAAAATAAAAATCTTTAACTTACACTTTAAGCATCGTGTCTGTAAGGCACACTAAGCACTTGAATCTGGAGTCAGAAGTATAGCTAGTACCAAAAAATGTATGTAAATCAGAATCCTCATTTTGCTGTACCACATTGTAGATTCATGTTCACCAGCTCCAGTGCCCAGCACCCTTTCCCCTTTGATTCATATTTGAGTAATAACTTCAAAACACAACTTTGCAGCAATACAACAAAAGCTTAAAAGGCAAAGTTTAGCTTCTGTTGCTTTCATGTAACTGTGAAATGCCCTCATTGCTTTGTAGCCTGGCGTTACAAAATACAACAGTGAATAATACAACACAGGAGAGATCCTTGAAACAAAGGCCATCCCAATTTGAGCTAGGAGCTCTCAGATCTGCATCAAATGCTCCTGAGAGGACAAAATGAGATGCTGAGTAGCAGCCTACGGTACCTTTTGTTCTTGCTGTGGAGAGCAGTGCTATTTCTAATAGCTCATTTTTGGTTCCTGGAGAGGTGTAAGAAGAAATGAGTTTTAAAACAGCAAGTGAGGATTTTCTCTGCAGAGCTTAATGTGTAGCACTGTTGTGATTTCAGCTGGTCACTTGTTGAGCAGCCTGTATGTAGCTTCTTGAAAAAAAAATAGTTTAAAACCAGTTTCTCCCTGCCTCACACTTTTTTACTACCGTTACAGAAGCTAATGAGCCTCTTGCTTTCAGTTTCCCTGCTGAAACGCGTATCTGATGCTCGAAAGGTTTGTATCAAGAGAATTGGACAGGTGGGATTGGCAGGGTGCATCCGCTACCCATGGCATATGAAACAGGAAAAAAGGAAGATGATGGAGGCAAAGGTTGTTTACTGAACTGGTTTCAAAGCTAATTGCCTCAAGCCAGTTCACTAAAAGTAAACTGCATCAAAAGTTACGGGGTTTCATGAAGGAGGAAGGCAAAGAAACATTGGCTTCCTACTGTGTGTTCAAAACCATAAATTGAGGCATTGGTAGGAATGAAGAGGAAAGGGTTAATTTAAGTGAATGCTTTGTTTCTGCATGATTTGTATCCAGGCTTTTAGCTACTGTACAGTAACAGAACAGTGAAGTTCTGTTGATATAGGTGTTTTCAGTGGAGTTATGCTGACTTACAGCAGCTCAGTATCTGACCCAATAGAGGCTTTCAATGCAGCAGCTACCTAGCTAGGTTTTAAACTTTCTATTACTAAATGTCCACATTAAAGGGTTATTTAACTCTACCAGAAAAAACATATCCTGGAAAAAAAGTTGACAGGAAAAATCTCCCTGTGAGCAACTTCCTTCTGTACTTTGGGACCTACTTTGTTCATGTATCCCCAAACTCTTCCCAAAAGACCCCTCACGGATCCATCATTTTCATCACGTATTAAAAAGACCTAGTCTTTCTCCTCCCCCTGTCTCATAAAATAAACACACATTGAATCCCACAGGCTTGAGCCTGTGTGGGTTAGAAAGAGTTGAGATAATTAAGAAAACAGTTTTCTTTTAACTGGCATGATTTTTCAGACAACAGACTGCTTAATGTACAACCTAGATAAGAAGGTCTTCCATCAGAATTCAAAATGTTGGTTTCTGTAAAGCTGACATAAATACAATCCTGATTTTCAATCAAGTTTTCTGGTCCAGATCCCAGCCCTCCTGAACTGCAGTATGTTTTGATGCAAGAACTCAATGGGAATATTTTTTTAACCCAGGGGGTTGTCTTAAATTTGTGATTAGAATTTTCTCAAGCAAAGGGAACTTCTGTGTTGCTAAAAGCTGGGCAAATACAGAGTCATATCGTCCTGCCAGAAAACCTATGGGAGGTGGACAAACCTGAGGATCTCTGGGAAATTTACTTTCCAGGTTTCCTGGTTCTTATTCTTTTCACTGGAATGGCTATGAGAATCATTAGAGCTTTCAAATCAGAACCTAATATTCAGTGGTGGGATTTTTTTTTTTTTTTAATTTTTTTTTAAACCTAAATTAAGTTTTCAGGTATCTGAAATAAAAATTCCCTAAAGCCTACTCAGTTCTCTCTGCAGCCATATGAACAAATGATATTTTTAAGAACCTCTAGTTTATGTTATTTTTTTAATTTGTATTAAGGTAAACTGTGGGCTACTTAAAATTTATTTTCCTGTTGCTCCCAGAAACACCTTGATTAAATACTTCTGTTCAGTGCTTGGGAGGTGTTCCTTCCCACTTTGTCCTCCATGCTTGTGGTATGTTCCTTCATTCTGAGAACTATCCATTGCATCTTCCAGGACAGAGAGGGTCTCTGCATCTTGAGTGCACCAGGCTCGAGTGTAGTCAGTAAATTCAAATTATTCCTTTTATTGAAGAAATGATGGGTATGAGACGTCCTCTTTGGTAGCTTGTTTATGAACATGTTCTTTCTTGAGATGATGAGCTTTGCTGATTGAGAGCAGGGTCTGCTTCCTCCACCTGGACTGCTGCAGAGCTCTGCATGCAACACACCCGGGGCCAGGAGCTATTGCAGGGCCAGCATCGCTGCTCCCAAGAAGCTGAACCATGGTACCAAAGCCAGTGTGAAGGTTTTAGGGGGCTTCTTGCAAAGATGAGGTTACTTTGGTGTCCCTGCTGTATTCCTGCCTTCATTCTTCCGAAGAATTGCAAAGGGAGGAGGAAGGTAACGTGAAGTCCTGTGGGCTATGAAGCAGAGACTGATTGTACACAGATCATGTTTGAACATGCAAATATATTATATATACCTACAAACAGATAAATCTAATAGCTTAACAATAGCAGAGGAGAATATGGGAATGTGGCCTATTGGGACATTCTTAATATTAGGGCTTACGATAAGATTAAGGTGCAGTCCCCATCGGAAGCGGGTCTCCTGAGTTTTTGTGCCTAGATCAGATTGCTGTCTTTCATTTGATCTTGCTCTCCTTTCTTAGGGAGAAGTTTTTAACCTCTTGCTGAGTTAATGCTATGGGTCTGATGTAATTTGGGAAGTCTTATGCCTAATGTGTGTTGGATAAACAACGTTGCTGAGGGCAGCAGCCAACTTGGGACCATTTAGTTTTGCATCTCTGCTTTGGGTTTTCACTCCGGGAGGTAATGCTGAAATTGATGCTATAGTGGCTGAGGGTAGTTTGGAAAGCAACTCAAAGTAACTCAGAGCAAACTCTGTTTATAGTCCTTCATCACCTCCTTTTAGGGCTGTGGGCAGTGATGAAAGTAGTGGAAGAAGTGAGCCCTTTCCCAAGAACCATAATAATACAGAGAAATCATTGTGTAGCCAATAGCCCTTATTTTCTTCCATCTTCTTCTTGTTATTTATTCTTTAATTTGGCAGCATCTGCTTTTCAGCGTATTAGACCAACTGTTGGAAACTGAGATTTGTCTGAAGATTTGACTTGCAACATTACAGTGTTAAATGCATCATAAGGACGAATATTGAATTCACTTGAAAATCTGTTATTGAATGTTAAGGTCACCTAACCTCAATCGCTCACAGGCTTGCTTTCCAGATCTGATTAGTGCTTGCTGACGTTGAGAAGGAGGATACTGCTTTTTATGTACCAAATCCATTATTTTTCCCTCCCTTTTCATCATATAGTATAAAGCCATTCAAGCAGAAAATGGCAGTCACATGCCATTGATACATTATATCCAGTAACTGCTATGAAGTTCATTTGCATAGGAAACATGTTAAAAATTATATCATGAATTGTACTATTGAAGGACTTTGTGATCCATCTGAAAGTCACTTATATAAACTCCAGTATGCAAAAGCAAATTCTTTTACAATTACTCTATCTGTTAGAATATTAATTCTAATTACATTAAACTGTAATTTAAAAAAGTGAAAAATTTTGCTCAGTTTTACGTAGCATAATTAAGACATTACCTTAAACATAGAAACACTGGGAGGAATTTAATGTAGCATTGGTGTAGCATTGAACCGTCTATTACATATTTCTACTACTTAATTTTCAGGAATGCAAATATTGGATATAGTTTTTAATCTACCTCTGTAATAAGATGGAATTATAAAAGCTGGCAACTGGTATGATAAGAGATATCACCTCTTTACGTTCTCTAATAGCAAAGAATTCAATAGAGCTAAAGAGGTCCTTTTGGCAAGAATCCTGTGATATAGAAAGGGTCTAAATTCTCTGCTAGAGAATATAACTTTGCAACAATACTGGGAATATTTATGGTTACTTTAATCCTTTCTTCAAAGTGCTCTGTAAATCCTAATTATAGAATTCCCATTAGATTCCTATGGGATAGGTATTTCTTATTCACATTTTATAGGTGTCAGCCCTGAAACACTAAGAAAGAAAAAAAATCCTACTAATTTTAGTGTATCTTTTTTTTTTTTTTTTTTTTTTCTCCAGTATGAGAATGGAGCAGAATCTCTGAGAGGGAAAGCCCCACTTCTCAAGTCAGGAATACAGCTGTTTAGGCTAAAAAACCCACCCACCCACCCAACCAAAAAAAAAAAGCCTAAATTGTTATTTTTTATAGATTTTGCACTAATTTAAAAATAATTGTTGATATTGGAAATGCATGAGTTGTAATTTGCTGGAAATTTGAATTTAAGTAAATGGGAATATATTTGTAGGCATTCCCTCTCTGCTTCCTTCTCCCCCAGCTCCCTTTGTTCCTTTTCTCCCCCAATTACAACAATTTCACAAAAAATAGGTGTTTAAAAGCCATAGAAAACGGAGCACTGGTAAGACTTCTGATTATTTTTGTAAAGATTCTTGTCTGTGTCTCATGGAGGATGATACCGTACATTCACAGTGCTGAACTCTTCATTTCTTTCTGAGAAAAGTAAACCCACTTTTAGGTCATGATGCTGCTTGAAACACAGCAGCAATGAAGTTTGCTCTGGTACTCGTTGTTCCCATTGCAATGCGTTGCCACGGCTGATACTCAGAAATTATATGGGCCCTGAACCGTAAGTGCTCAATTTATATTAGTCCCAGTTGCTTCACAGTGACTCTTCAGCGTGTAAAAATAAGCACTTGGATTTTTGCAGATTGAGGGTCTTAATATGTAACTGCATAGGACCAAATCTCACCCTGGCCTCATAAAGGAAAATAAACAATGCAGCACAGAGCTTGTTAATATTTTCTTGAGTCCTTTTTACCCTGGTTCAGTCACTGTCATTAATTTGTTATGATTGAGGTAACATGTCAAGAGTTTGCATATTTTTATTTTTGTCTGAATGACTCTGTGAGGTCTTGGTTATTTTATATTACCTTGACTGCCACAAGCAGAATCCGACCCAGATAAAATTATGTAAATGTAAATGTCAATAAAATACATTATTCTATTTTTGCAGATGTTCTTCATCTGGATCAAATGTGATTGTGGATGCTTGTCTCCATGGATAATGATCCAGAGCTAAAGGATGAAAGTGTTCTTGGAGCAAAGATAACACATTCTGAATCTTTACTGTAAATTATACACTATAGAAAATCAGTCCAAATTGTTCAAACCCTTGGACAATTACAATGTTATTCTACTCACCATGCTGAGTACTGTGTAATTATCATGGTTAGCAGCAGTTTGCTTGCTCTCAGCCCTGAAGGGAGATGCAAGCTTTACTGAACAAAAATAAATGCAGATGTTGGACCTTATTTTGTTTTCTGACTCAGCAACTGAAAATACCCTCAAAATGTGAAGGATTTTTTTTCAGACTTATTTAGTTGATATAGCATTAACAAAAACAGTGCTATTGATCAAATATGCACTGCACTATACATAATGGAAAGTGTGGTTATTTCCATGATTAAGGAATTTGCTAGGTTGCAACCCCAAGATTTATTTGTGAAAAGAAAGATTAAAAAAAAATATCAGTGAAGTTGTTCTCAAAGCATAAAGATCCACTTATTAAGAACCATTCCTGTTACCAATAGCTTTCTAGTTTACAGGCTCACCCTTCTCCTATTCCTTCAATGACAGATTTGCTTGCATAGTTAATGACGCATGAAACATACTTCACATTAAGTCCATTGTTTTGTAGGGTTAGTTTATCAATTCTCTTCATAAAGATGATCAGTTTTCCAGTCTTCCTGATTAAAAGCTTTCCAATAGAATTAAATTCCTAGAGCCTGTTCGGCTTATGGGCCAAGCTTTTGAACCTCAACGACTTTTATGTAATTGCTGGAAAGCTTTAAATCCCAATTACTTCTGCAAACTTTGGGTGGACCTGCCTTCCACTCAACATCAAAGCTTGGAGAAAATGGCTCAGGAAATCAGTAATAGAAGACACCTTTGGCTTGACCCCTCAGAGGATAGATGTGGCATTCTACTTGCCACGAGGCTGTTTTGACTAGAAGATAATATTATAATTTTTTATGTCTTTATGGTAAGTTTTGTCTAATAAAATCTAAGATTTATCTATAATGTGCCCACAAATATGCTATCAGAATATTAAGTAACCAGCTTGAGAGATAGCAACATCTGTCCTTCTGTTTGGATGCCCTGTTAGATACTGTGAAGTCTTTCTTTCCCCAGAGAGTTGATTCCTGAGATGGGCACTCCCCAGTGGTAGCGTTACCTAAATTTAGTCTTGCATGATGTGTCTCCTTGAATATGTTACTGGCCACAGCACACTGCCATAGCTAGACACATGGAAGACTAAGGCACTAGTTGTTTTGCACATGCCCTTGCCTGAAAGGTGGCAGCTGAAGGAGGTAGAAAATAGGGTTAATTACAGTCTCCTTTCCGTTGTGTGGTACAACGTATGTATTGAAGGAACTTGAAGAAGCTTAATGTGTGGCCTGAAGCTGCTTCTTAATATAGAGTGACCCTCAAAGGTATGTGAGGTTAGTAGTGGAACTGTTGGTTCTCAGTACTTAGATTGCTGTGATAACTCTTGGAAATGTTTTCCTCTGGTTAATGCACTTACAGCTTTGCCTCTGTATTGGCACAGATGTGCTCACTTTCTTTCCCATCTTGCCTATGTCTTTACACATTTATTACAGTAGCTTTTGGCACTGGCTGCATATCCCACAGTTGAAAGATCTTCTTTTCCATGGGAAGCCTTATTAATTCCAGGGATCTGATTGCTTGCCTTACTTCCACATCTGTCTTCCTAACTTCTAAATGTGCAGTAGTTGAAGTCTTTCCCTCTAGGGAAATTGTGTATTTCACCTTCCCACCCAGAATTCTTCCATATGCCAGAGAAATCAAGAGCCAAATTAGAAGTTACGGGCCATCTTTTTATCTAAGGGTGTCTTAAGAGGGTGAGGAGCACTTTAAAAACATATTTTATAAGCAAGCTTTGTGCATTTTGTAACTACTGAACAACACTTACACCCATTTACTATAAACAGCCTTGAAGTCTAAAGATAAAAATCACTGCATGAGCGTAGCATTATTTTCATAATAGACCGTTTCCGTGAAGCCAAGTATTGTTTTGATTCTTAGTTGCAGTTCTCAAAAAATGGAGCTTTTCCTACCTTTCATATATCCTTGTGCTAAGTCAGTGAACGGGGCTCACTTCAACTCCATCCTCTGTACTGTTCTGTTCCTTTCTTTCTTTTTTTTTTTTTTTAAACTGAGATTATATTTTTCTTTAGTTTAAAAGTCTTAATTTTTCTTTACTGTAACATAGTCTGTAAGTGCCAAATAGACTGCAGAGTGCAAGGTTGTTTTCCCACTGATGTATTTTGTTACAGTGAAAGTTCAGTTTCCAAAAGAAAAAATATATTTTCTAGATGAAAAAAAAAAGTGTTAATTGGTACCTTGGTGATATATCCACTGTATCGTATCCTGTTTTTAACTTTGACTTGCTTAGAATGGAGCTCTCTAACTTCTAAATGGATTTGACTTTACAAAAAAAAAAGAAAGCTGATGTTATTGTATTTGTATTCTAGAAAGAAATGAACTGAAGACACAGCACCACATTCGTTGGGTGAGTGGCTGATGTATAGGATGTTTACTTCAGAGTGCTGTAATTTATCATGCAGAACTGAAAAATTAACTTATCAAGTACATGCTAATAAGGAACTCTTTTCAGAACTGAACGGGGCGGGGTGGGAAGCTGTTTGTAAGTATTTTTATTGCAAAGCCTTACAAGTGCTGTGAAAACAGTCAAAAGAAACACTACAGTTTAATACTCATCTCCTATTCAAACTAAGTTAGCAGGAAACTTCGGGCCAAGGTTTAGAGCTCTCACTTGAGAACCAGTCAATAGTCATGGGCTTTTTGTGGGAGAAGACAGCCCCACAGAAACCATGAGGAGTTCAGGTGGGAGCTGTTGCCCCTGTGGGGACCCTGAAACAGAGTAACCCTGGAGATGATACTTGCTAGGGAAGTAAAACTTCTCCAGTTAGCCAGCTGTGGGGGCATTTTGTGCTTGTGAGTACTGAGTGAGTGGACAGTGGGATTGAGTGCACACTCAGAAAGTTTGCTGATGACACCAACCTGTGTGGCAAGTTTGATAAATTGGAGGAAAGGGATGCCATCCAGAGGGACCTGGACAAACTCAAGAAGTAGGCCCATGTGAACCTCAAAAAGTTCAACAAGGACAAGTGCAAGGTCCTTCACATTGGGGCAACCCCAAACACTAATATAGCCTGGGTGGATAGTGGATTGAGAGCAGCCTTGAGAAGGACTTGGGAGTGTTGCTAGATGAGAAGCTTAACATTGACTTGTCAGTGTGTCCTCACAGCCCAGGAAGCCAACCGCATCCTGGGTTGCAACAAAAAAAGCATGGCCAGCAGGTCAAGGGAGTTAATGCTGCCCCTCAACTCCACTCTGGTGAGACCCCACCTGAAGTACTTGCATCCAGGTCTGGGACCCCCAACAGAAGAAGGACGCGGACCTGTTGGAGTGGGTCCAGAGGAGGACTGGAGCACCTCTCCTGCGAAGAGAATCTGAAAGAGGTGGGGTTGTTCAACCTGGAGAAGAAAGGCTCTGGGAAGACCATATAGCAGCCTTATAGTACTTAAAGGAGGCCTTACAGGAAAGATGGAGAAGGGAGTACTTATCAAGGACAGGATGAGGGGTAATGGTTTTAAACTGGAAGAGGGGAGATTTAGGTTAGGTATTAGGAAGAAGATCTTCACTATGAGGGTGGTGAGGCACTGGAACTGGTTGCCCAGAGAAGCTATGGATGCCCCATCCCTGAAGGTGTTCAAAGTCAGGCTGGATGGAGCTTTGAGCAACCTGCTTTAGTGGGAGGTGTCCCTGCCCATGGCAGGCAGGTTGGAACTAGGTGGTCTTTAAGGTCCCCTCCAAACCAAACTGTTACATGATTCTAGTATCTCCATCTTTTTCAGCCCATGGTAATATTGATGAGGAATACATAATACATCAGAATTCCCTGAGATGTAGGATGCAAAATTCCACCCCCTATTGCATACTGTTTTTCTCTAGATGTATGAGCAGTTGGTTGATTTCAATATGGACTTGGAGAAGTTATGTAGTCATGGAGGTGGTGGCAGAACTAATTAAGCTCCTCAGATAGAGATTTTTATTTATTCTTGTTTAGCAGTTTTTTTTCTGCCTCTGGTACCAGTAATCTGTAAGAGGAGCAACTGGCACATGTTTCTACTTTTCTACCAACAGATTGGTTTCCAGTGGAGCTCAGTTAGGCACCTGTGGAATCTGGCACTGGTTTGCCTCCCAAAAACTCAGTGTTATTTTTACTCACTTTTAGCCAGCTTTAACGATGTCACCCAAATTCTGCCATCTGAGATTTGTCTGGGGTACTGTACAAGGACTCCTGCGTGGCCAAACAAACATGTCTTCTGATCTAGGTATGCCTGAGCTCACTTTCAGCATTCAGGAGCAGAAATTTCAGGTTGACAAAGTGGCTTGTGCTTGGACAACAGTGCCTAAATTCATACAACCCAGTTATGAAATTCTCAATTAGTCTACCTGGAGTAAAACAGGCTGCTTCAGTGGTGTGGTTCTAAATCCAGCAAACTGGTCTGCAGCCACGCCGAGGGCTTGCTGTAATGACATTAAAGTAGATCCTGTATTGAAGCACTGAAAAGCTGGCTTTTGAACATCTGTTATTGCTAAGTAAATATTATTAATGAATAAGTAGTTCCTCAAAGACTTGTCAGTGCTTATGCTTCATACTTTTATCAATCTTCTGTATATTTGTTTTTCGTTCTTTCCTCCTGTAAGGAGGAAATAGCTTCCTTCCCTGAGCTGGGGGTAAGAGAAGAGCTCTGAAGAATCACATTAATAAACTTGCACCCTGCATTGTACGCACAAGAACTTCTCTGTGGCCCACAGTTTTCCCAAGATAATTTTTTTGTTTGTTTTCCACGCTACTATCTGGTGAATAAACATGACTGTTCCCCACTTCCCATGTCTCACAGCTTGCTGTAGGTGACCAGTCAGCCAGTTGGGGCCAGATTAATGACAGAAAGCAGATTTTATTGTCCAAGTCAGCTGTGAATGATGGGACTCTGCTAATTCCCATGAAAGCTAACTAAGCTGCCAATTGAAATACTGCATTTACAATCCAGGCTGTCACTGGGAGCAGATTTTCTTTTTAAAGAGCAAAATTAACCACACACAAAATCTTTTTATTGATCTGGGGGAGGGTGGAGGGTGATTGCATCTATTTTTCTAAATTCCGAGCCATTGAGGGTGCTTCTCTTTTATCCCAGTGGAAATGAGTGAACTCTGTATCAGCCTTTCTTCTCATGGGCGTGCAGCAGTTTCTGCTTTTTTCTTGCCATCTCCAGCAAGAGCAAATTTAAAACTTAGGGAGTTTTTGATTATTTGGTTTTGGTTTGGTGGTGGCGTGGGTTTTTTGTTTTTTTTTTTTTTTTTTTTTTTTAATAGAGACTGTGCAAAATTTATTGAAAAATTGGAGCTAAAGCTGGAATTCAATGATATATTCTTGGCAAAAATATTACAAAATAAGCTGTAAAAATTATTCAAAAAGTGACCGAACCATTAACTTCCGTAAACTGCTATTATTTATCTTGGTATTATTTATTTTATTACTCATCTTTGACAAAATTATAGATAGCAATATATATGCAAATACTATATGCAAATATACCTTTAGGAATATTATCCTACTTTAAATATGAATGTTTGAAAGAAAGAAATGTACTAATGTAATTCAGAATAAAGGGAAATATTCTTTGCATATATCCTTTTATTCAGTGTCACCCCTGTCATCTTTGGAGGTTTTGGTTTAATTTAAAGCAAAGCAAAATTAGTCTTACTGTTTCCAACAGGTATTGGAGAGGATCCCAGAGAAATTCTGTGGCAGAATTGTTCAACTGTTTGCCTTTTTTTTTTTTTTTTTTAAGGTTTTTGTGGGGAAGTGAAAATCTTATATAACCGGTAAAGCAGGAATATAAAGTTTACTGACAGTGGATTTCATTTCTCTTTCACAGAAATGGTTCCAGCCACTAGGCCATAATGGACTCAAGCTTTAAGGAAGCCTGTGCCTTTCCCCTTCTGCTCATGTGTGGAGAAATAGGTACTACGTTTGGAGGAGAAGCTTTTGTATGTGCCCACATACATTTATTATGAGCAGACTATTCAGGCATGCCTTTTAGAGACATTTCTGGACAAAGAAACAGCTCTGGCAAAGAGGCAGAAGAATTGAGTTGTCTGCAAACCTGTTTTGGAAGAAAAAAAAGGAAAATATTAAGGATTATTAAGGACTGGCTGTGTCTCATGATACATCAAGTAGCCCATCAAGAGAACTAGGAGAACTAGGACCTGAGTGCAGTGACCCAGCAGAGCCAAAGTATAATTTAGGTTGGAAGGGCAGGGCTCCTATGTTGCTTTATCAGCCAACAGAGTTGGCCTTTACATCCTTGGGAGTGACCTTCATACCAGACTTGGCCTGACAGATACTCCAACCATGTACTGGACAATGCTACTTGTTATTCTTTTGTTCTTCAGGTCTGTTAACAGCTCTGGGAGGCTCAAACGTATATGCTGTTTAATCTTTTTGGTACTGATTTCTTATTTTTCCCTGTCCTGGTGGCTTGAGAAATTATTGTCTGACAAAGTTTTTTTTTGGGATGAGTGCTGCAGGTTTTGTCTCCTGACTGGCTCCAGCTCCCTGTGCCTTACTCGATGACTGTTTGGCTTTGCACGCTTGTTTGAAAGGCATCATGTGAGAAATTAAAAAGAAGCAAATAGCTTTGACTCTTGCAAGGGGTAGCGGTGTTGGAGGTAGCAAGCTACCTGCTTTAACCAGGCCAGAAAACAGACTTTGAGCTTACTGAACAGCCATCCTTCCCTGCCATCCTCCTGCACAGACCTCTGCTTCCACTGTCCATTTTGAGAGATCAACAGCATTTGTGGTTGCTCTATAGCCTGGCTTTCCATTCTGTGTATTAGCAGAGGGCCCTGTAAGGCTATTTTCTGTGGACCTCTCCGTCAGCAGGACAGGGAGGTGAAGAAGGTAAGTGAGGGCTGCCTGGGAGGAGAAGGTGGGCAGTAGGGTGAGGGGTGGCTGCATGGAAAATTGGAACGGAAATCAGAAATGGAAAATCAGAATGAGTGCTGGGTGCAGAGCAGGGGCAGACATCCATGCCTCCCAGAAAGGACGAAGGTTAAGTTCAACAGACGGCTCAGGTGCTACAGAAGACACCAGCAGGGTACAAAGGCTTTTTCTAACAAGCCAAATCAATATATCGGGTTAACATATGCAATAAATATATTTTCTATGTAATTAACTCAAAGCACATTATTGATAATTTATTAATTACTCTATTCTTAATGGCTGAAGCTTTTGTAGAACACTTAAGTATTTAACAGATAATTAGTTTATAGAGATATACTTATATAGATAATTAAGATATTAATCATTTAAAGCATGAACTATAATTTAGGAAGCCTGTTAATTGTCATGTAACTTTGTAAGCTATCATTTTAACTGCCAATTCATTTGTATTTCTCAGCACTCCACTGCATATTTTCTATTAAAATAGCTATAGGGAAATTAGTTCATAAACAAATGCAGGACAATGATCCTTTTATCTTTAGGTTACAACTTGCTGATCTAAACCCAACTCAATAGTGACTAAAATTTGTTGCTACAGAACAATACTGGCAGAAGAACAAATGGATCCCATGAATAAATTCAGGCTGATAATTAGAAGACAGTTTCTAGCCATCTGGAATAGCAAGCAGCCTACAGAAGGTTGTGGAACAGCCTTTAGAAGAACAGCAGAATGAGATGGATGAAATTTTTTGAAGATGAAGCTTGATAAACTTCTGCATGGGATTGTTCAGGATGATTGTCTGCAGCAGCAGGGGCCTGAAATAAAAAAAAAAAAACGTTCATGTTGTTGTATTCAGTCCTTTGTGCAATGGGAGGGAGTGCAATCTCAATCCACAAAGATGAATGTGGAGTGAGGATGATGAATGCAGAGACTAGGAATGGGACGGACATGGATCACTTCTCACTGAGCAGAGGTGAGTTGTTCCCTATAACTATAGAAAATCACAAGGAATTTCCACTGACATCAGTGCCAACAAGAAGCTATTCTTAGTGCTAATTGGCTTCTAAGAGTGCCTGTAGGATGATTTTGCAAGTCCTTTCTAATGCTTGGACTATTAACTTCCAGATGCAAGTGTCAACTGCGTTAGGATTAACAGGAGAAATAGACTCTGTCTGTTGTCACTTTAGCCAACAGTGGAAGAAAATCTCTATTTCCACAAATTGTGGCACCTAGCACTTTTACCCCAAAGTCAATAGTTTTCTGTTAATGAAAGTTGTCAAAAGTAGTCTCGATACAGAAGTATCAGTGACAGGGCAGGGACACCTCATCTGCATCTTCTGTCCCAAAGTTGCTTGAAATTAGAAAAAAAAATAAATGCTAGGTGCTTGACTGGTGAAAACTGGAAGGCTGTACTGATTTTAGTGAAGATGTGATGATTGTCATTTGCTGGTGGTCTGTCCCAAAATGGGTACTCATTGCTTACTGGTTTTTCTGCATGAATCCTTCCTCAAAATGAATTAAAAAAGAGGACAGACGAATTCACTGAGGCTTGCATCAGCAGCTGCTGACCATTGCCCTGAATTTGCAGCATTTGTCTCAGGAGCTCTTAAACAGCTGGTTAACAAAATTTAGAGGGCAGGTGAGCATGAAGATGTAGTCATGTTCCATTTCTTATACTTTTGTATAAATATTCACTACTATCAGTTATCAGAACTGGGGCTCTGAAATTAATAACCTACAAGCCTCACTCACCATGAAGCCTCCATGTTCATTCCTGCTCTTCAAATACCTCTTTCTCTCTGACTGGTTTTGTTCTGAAAGAAGTATGCGTGAAGAGTTTTGAAAAATCAAAGTATCAAATATATGTTTTCAAAACTGTTGTTTTATTACCAAATGACATAAAGGGATATAGATGACTATTCGTCTTCCCAAGTTTAATTTGCACGAAACCGCTCCTAATAAAAGAAATTCAATGGAAAAATCTATTAATATTTCACCATATGTAGGATTCATTTATCACATGGAATATGTGAGAAATTTTTTTTCTGCTAAATTTGCCCTTTGAAGTGGATCAGTCCATCATAATCTTAGGACAGGCTCAGTTAGGTGCTAAACTCTCACTGGTGTTGGCAACATCAGTATATCATAAAGTTGACTCTTTTGTTTACCTAATAAGCCTGATATTTGATTCCTATCATCATTAGATCACTAAATGTGCTTAAAATATTGTGGCTGATATAAAAAATGTTATTGAAATTGAACTCTGAAATGCTACTGAATCAGGCAGTCTCCTGACCTCCTGCTTATCACAGACTGGTATTTTTAACCAGAACTTCAAAAGCTTGTGGTAGATCAAAATGTTTTTGTTCTTCTCCCTCTCCCTACTGCTTGCAGCCACTTAGGTGGTAGAAAATGATGTAATATTTTCTTATGCCCTAAGCTATTATTTGCTTCTGTTTTCTCCTAGTTTCTAGAACCATTTCCATAAATCTATGTTGTTTTTCCAAGTTAAGAGAAATACTCAAAATAATCTGTTAATTTGAAGGGGATGCTTTTTTATAAAGGAAGTTCTTCATGTGGAGGGGAACCGTGGTGGGGGGCTAGATGTTTTTCTTTACGGGCCACATAAACTTGGAGGGGCAAAGCCTGAGAGCAGTCGTTTGTTTTCTCTGGGTTAATGGCTTTCAGCTGGATGTCTGTCTGCTGAATAATGACCGAGCTGCTACATCAGCCTGTCTCTTCCACTGCAAAACATGTGTTCATCTAATGGCATTGACATATTGGAAGTGGAATGAGCCTCCCCACTTGAGTTGTTCAAACGCTATACATCCTACCAGAGTGAAATTAAATAAGGAGAAGTGACAAAAGAGGAGGATTCAAGGAAGATGATGGTGTGTTCTGAATGTGCAGCATCAAAGAGACTTTGGTTTTGACATCACTTGTCCCGCTCATTATTTAATCATTCCCATCCTGAGTATTTATTTTCTAAAGGGAAAAATTGGTTTTCAGATTTCGAGTCCTATGTTTTTGATCTGTAGAATACTTGTACTACTGGGTGATGTGGAAAAATAATAAACAGTAGAAAGCTCGGAGCACTCTCAAATTGCTGAGAGCAAAATTTGAAAAGTACTTATGCAGCATGCAAAATTTTCAGGTCCCTCTCTCATTTAGTCATGGGATTAAGTTATCTAAATCACAGAAACTTCTAGAAAATATCCTCGTATTTCTACAGCAGGGATCAGTGTCTGGACACATGGATACAAAATAAGTATCTTGTCTGTCCCACAAGGTATACTGGTTTGTGAAATTGCTTTTTTGGTGATTGCAGTTGGGGAAAAATGCATTGTTAGCAACTAACAAGGAAGCAAATAGCCTCTAACAATGCCAGGATTGATTTGAATAATTATTGATTTGATTTGGTTCGGCCTTTTGACACTGTTTTTGTAAGATGAAGCCCTCTGCCTGCTTCCATGTGCCTTGCCCTTCACTGATGCTAACCTGGGAGGTGGAGGCTGATTGTACTCTGAAGCCTGAAACTGGTTATTATTGGTGTGATAGATTTCCATGTAGTCAGGCTAGTTTTTAATAGGCCCCTTTTGTTTTCCACTCAAAGGCTTCTGTCCCCATCTGCCAGCCTCCTAGGTGGGCTGAGGTATTCCAGATAATGTGTGCAATGGCATTAAACGTGCAAAAAGCAGGAGTGGGAATTCGCAAGGTCCCATGTGAAAGTTCATCATCCATCCAGAATTGCATTCCAGAAATGACAAAAGCTATCAGTCTTGCGGGTGCAGACCCTTTTGATTCACTGACAGTAATAATTCCACCCCTAACTCTTTGGTAAGGCATTAGCATTAACTGTAATTTTTGCCTTTAGACAGGCTCTGCAGTACAGCATGACGGTTCCTACCCTGTAATTGTAGGATCCTCATTAATCAAAAAGAATATTATGACATTGTGAGCTCACAAGAAAGACAATTCATGACTGACACAATAAAGGCCTAAATTATACTGCTTTGATGATTAGAGGTGCAAAATTGCTTTTTTATTTTTTTTTCTCTTGTGAAAATAGGATTTAGCAGCTGTAAGAAAAAACTCTGTGTAATGAAAGTAGGGAGTGTTCAGAAGCAAGCAACACCAGCTCTATCTAGAAAAGACCTTTTTTTTTCAAAAGGAAATTAAAATTTCAGAGCTGTTTCGGTAGTGTTTTTTTATTGATGAACCTGAATTTAAATTAGGATCTTGAGGAATAAATACGTGAGAAGCACATTGCTGTTTACCCTTTAAAATTACAGAAATTTATATATATGTTTTTGGCCAGCTTCCAAAATGTGTTTTGACATATATGAAATGATTAATACTCAAACACACCTGATAAATTAAATGCAGTTACATATATTCTCCTTTGTTCATAAGGAGCTAGAGATTCTGAATGATAAATGAAGGAGAGAGGAAAAAAGTGTTAAAGCCAAGTTTGTTCCACTGAAGTTAAGCAAGAAAACCCATTGAGTTCCTAGAGCTAACCTGGAGGCTGTTCAATAAGCACTGGTTTAAATAAGTCAGTCCAGTGGAAACTCTTGGGAAGACCCAATATTCCCCAAAGACAGAGGGCTGAAGGGATGCTGAGTAAGTGGTCTGCTCCCAGAGGAGGACCTTGTCCCTGTGTATTTGTGTGTGCCCCATGCATTCTGAAGTGCAGCAATTAACAGGGAAATTAATCAAAACCGTATTTTCTCTCCAGGGATTCCTTCCTCCAGAATTGATTGACTGCAGCACTCATGATCCAAGTAACCAATAACTTAAATGAGCATTTAAGACTCTGGGAGAGTCCCCAAAAATGCCTGCTGAGTTGGGCTCCTCACGTGTGCTGGACTTAAATGACTTATTCCAGGCACTCCTGTCCGTCCATAGGTATTTACATATGTTTTTAAGTATAGCCTTTACTGCTAAGACAGCCAGACTTTGAGTGGGTTAGAAATGACTCCCCTGTCTTTTCTGGAAAAAAAAAGATAGTTGAGAAAATGAGGGGAAAAAAGTTTTTTTTCCTGCTGAATATTACCCAGAACCCCATCTCTTCCCCAGATAAAGCATTTTGCATGTGTCCTCCGTATCCATTGTTTTTGTTTGCTTGAGGTTGTTATGTGTAGGATGGTCAAACTTAGCCATTAAGTGAAATCGATGAGGAAAATAGTAATTTTTGTTTAAAATATTTCTTGAAATAATGTACATTCCTTTTTTTTTTAATTATAGAAATGGTTTAAAACAAGGTTCAGAGATGAATTTACTATGGCATTCATCTTCCAGTGGTCACAGATGAATGATGAAGTAGGAGCTATTGAAGTGGCAGAACAAGTTAGGTGTGTCCACATTAAGAATTGCTTGCTTTGCCCTAACTGTGCTTTTGAAGTGAATCTCCAGGCCGCCCACCTTGCTGCACTTGGATTTGCAACAGGGATCAGCCCCAGAGGGTGCAGATTGAACCTTCCTACAAGCTTCACCCAAAAGTTGAGCTTCAATGGGTTTTTCAATATGCAAGGCCAGACTGGAGTTAACTTGATACAAGCTTCCCCTGAAATTGATGCAATGAACATGTCAGGTCTTCAACATCAAAGGTTTTGGCCTGTAAATCTATTCCTATGGGGATGTGCTACTTGTTAAAAGAGGTACTGTCCTGGCTGTTCCTTTCCAACTTAAATCCAGTGGCCCTTAGTGGTATCTCAAATCCTGCTAGGTGTATTTGTAAACACCATTAAGAAAATATCCTCAATATCTGAATATTTTTTATGCGTAACTGGCATTTATTCCTATCTTAAATTCTTGTCGTTGTGGTTTTCTCTCCTCAGGAGCGAACTGAGGGGAGTCATCTTAAGTCTCAGCCATTTCTTTAGCTCAGTCATTAGTTCATTCTTTTGGGAGGGCTCCAGAAGTGCACAACATTTGGGATGTGGGACTTCTGTGCTTGTTTCAATGATCACATACAGATGGCATGAAAACACAGCAATCCAGATGTTTCCCACGGTATAAAGACAAAAGTACATGGAGCAGAGACTTCCTTCTGAGAGATTTAAAAAAAAAAAAATCTACTAAAATCTCAGTCCCTGATTTTTTTATTATGTTGGATCTATCCTAGCAGTGAGACTTTTGTGACAGGTTGCCAATGTGACTTTCTCCAATTCTTCTCCTTAGAGGGATCTGCTACCTGCCATTGTGCTGGCCTGGGGTCAGAGTAACATAAGACAAAAAGATGGTCATCTTATTCTGCTTCACCTTGAAGAGTCTCACAGCAAAGGCCTTGTATTCAAACTGTTACTTAGAAAAGTGGATTTGCTGAAGTATCGTGGAAACAGTGAAATCTAATCTGAAGATACCTGTAAAACTGTTGTGGTTTAGTCCCAATTGGCCAATGACGGGTGATGGATGCTCTCTCCCGACTTCTCACACCAAGGAGAAGAGGAGGAGAGATAGAGATTTATGAGCTTAGAAGGAACTAAGTTACTGTAATGAAATAGTAATAATAAAATAAAAAGTAAATAATGAAATAAATACAATATATACAAAACCATATCAAGCTCCCAGGATGACCTCACCAGCAGGTACAGAGGAAGTCCCAGACAGGACTCAGTGAGGGATGGGAACTGGATTCTGGATCTGGAGTCAGGAACACAGAGATATGGATTAAAAGCAGACAAACAGAGTCCTCCCAGGACATCGTCCAGTGAAGAAAGAGATCCCTCAGCTTTTAAGCTGACCATGGGGCAGATGGGATGGAATACCCTGTTGGTCAGGTTTCAGACACCCGTCTTGTCTCCTTCTCCCTGCAGGTGTGACCCCTCTACACTTTTCTGTTTCCAACCCTCCAACGAGGCAAATAACGAAATTAGCTGACCTTGGTTATTATAGCAATAGACATAAGTAAGAGCCTCTCTAAATACTGTTCCTTGGCTTTATCACTCTGAGAATGAACAGTTTCTCCCCAATATGCTGTTAATTTCAGAGATCTAGGAGAGTCTTAGCTGAGAAGTAAAATTACTGAACAGAAAGTTGGTTCTCTTTTACCTCAAACCAGGACAAAAACCAAGCCTGAGGTAAAGCTGTGTAGAAAACATTATGTTTGATACATACGTTTATGAGTTTAAAACCTACTTAGAGTTAAATATGCATAGATTTTAAAAGGAATTAAATCTTCAAAATGAAAAATAATTTCTGTTATTGAAAATGATGAATTTTTGCTGTTGTCCAACTCCACGGGCTTGTATAATGTCACTAAAATAGCCCAAATGAAGACTTATAATGATTGATGCAGTTGTGTTGTTGTGTTTTTGGTGCTTGTATTTTTTTTCTTTGTTAGTGGTAATTGGTCTTCCCTGATCTTTTTAATTGGATTGTATGCTGCCTTATAAGCAGTATTACTGATGTCAGAGAGAGATTCACCAGTGGTGAAACCACAGAAAGTATGTAAGAATTCAAACAGTCGTGATTCATATTAGGTGGTGCTGGCTGCAGCTGTACCAGGTGTTTGTTCTTTCCACTTGCCCTTCCAAACATTGAAATTCAAACTATATTGATAAACGTGACTTTTAAATTTTTTCTTAATGCATTGTGCCCCTTCATAGTCATGTTATAGTAATATGATTATATAATTTTATCCTAATATTTTCACGTAGAGTATTAGTTTATTAAATTATATTGTGTCCTAATGAACATGCTAACAATAATCATATGCTAAGTAATAATGACTACTGCAACAACAATAAAAGTAATAATAATAAACAACCAGAAATACACACCAACTATTTTTATCATCAGATGGACAACTTTTCTTCTTCTAGGTCTTTTCAGCAGTAAAGAGAAGTTAATGAAAACCTTTGGAGACTTACTGATTGCAGGGAAGAAATTACTTCCATTATTCGCTGCAGAATGAAATCCATTTAATCTGTTTTAACTCCTGGCTGCTCAACAACTTGGATGGGTTGAAGATTGCAATCTACATACACAGTACAGGTACTGTTCTTGGTTTCATTAAAAGTTTCTGCTTTTCAACAGACTGAGTCTACCCTGAGCAAAATTTAAAATTGGCTTTATGAAAACCACTGCCCTAGTAGATATGCATCTGACAGGAAAGGGCATTATTTAGCAATAATTTACAATGATGTAAGTATAGAAATACTAATGGAGGTAATTACTTGCCAATAGCCCTTATTAAAGCTTTAGTATATTAGCCTCCATAATTAGTCACCCTGTATGAGGACAGCATCTGGCTCTTCAGATCTCTTCCCAAAAAAGGCACTGAGTTGAAAGTCCAGGTTTGTACAGACTTAAATTTTTATGGTGTATATATACTTTTTTTGAAACCATACCAGGACAAGGTTTTTCCTCATTGCTATTTAGATATTCAGGTTGATATGGATCTCCAGGTCTATTCATTTAACTACAGTATATAAAATACCCCAGCTTATTCTTACTGTCTTTCGGTCCCAGTTTTATCTAGTTCCCTGTCACAGCAGGCCCAAGTCTAATTCTGCTTTATGACATGAATCCCAATTAGAAACTAATCCTATTAAAAGCTCCAGTTATTTGAAAACATGTTCATTGGCAAAGGACTCTAAAATATAGAAAGTCCTATGAGGACTTTGTGAACCATTGCAGACATTTTTACTTTACTCATTGGTATATCATTTAAAAAAAAACTCTTAATTGAGTAGCTTTTTGTCTAATTCCTCCCTCCCCCCCTGCCAGATGTTAAATTTTAACCCATTTTAACAAGTAATTTTTGCCCCTCTTCCCCCCTCCCCCCCTTTTATTTTTTGTTTTAGTCCTGTGAACAGCAATTGGATAGATGGATCAAGCTTGACTTGCTCGTTTATCAGGCTAAAGCAATAAGAAATATTCAACCTGCTATTTTCAGCACAAAGATAGGTTCCTATATTTTCATAAGTCAGTGGTCATGCTGAATTAGTTTGCAAATCCAGATTCCTTCACTGTGGGTTTTATCTTTCCACAGCATTGCTAAGGACAGGAAAATTATCAATTCTGAGATGGGTAAGAGGCAGAATCAGCAGTGAGTTTAACACAAAACATTGTAATATGGGTCTTGCATGCAGAGACCTGCCTTGGAAGCACTGTGTGACAATCACAGCCTTTTAGCCACATAATTAGTGCTCCAGAAGCTTCATCATCTCATTAACAATTTCTATTGTCCTACTATTGTAAATATATATTTTTTGCCATGATAAATGTATTTTACAAAATGTCATAATAGAGATGGCACTTCAAAATGCAATAAAGGATTTGCTAATATCAAGTCTTGCTGAAATAGCTAATTGAGTTGCATTATCAAATTATATTATCAGTGGTTGGGAATTTAAATAAGGAACTCTTGTCCGTACAAGAGTGGCTGTTATTCAGAATTGGTGTGGTGTCAGCTGGAATGCCCATTTAAATGGTTGAGCATAAATGATTTCAGCAGCTTTTCCTTGTCTCTTTCCCATTCTCTTATGGGACCTGGAAAGAATAGGTTTAAGAGATTTGTCCTTCCACTGCAGTTTGGAGAAGGAGTAAGATAAAAATGTTCTTCAATTTCATTTTTATTTCTAGCTTGCCCTTCTGAAAACACATCAAATTTACTGATGTAGTTTTATCTAAAAGGTAAGATCAACCCTGATTAAATCAAACTGCTCCCAAATAGCCTGTCTTTTATTCCATATTTCAAGTATAAAGTGTTTTAAATTAGAGAAGTTTTGTAACCCCCCATTTATTTATTTAAATCTATTTTGGAACAACGGCATGTAGAAAAAAAATCCTAGATAATGACATCGAAGCTTGGTGCTAGAGATAAAAATACAGTCATTTTGAAGTTCTAAAACTCACAAAATTGCCACATCTAGTTTATTCTGCACTCCCTAGAGCATTAAGCTGTTTAGCACAAATCTAATTTCCCACCAAACAGCTCAAGGCAGTTAGTGCTCAGTTTGGTTCCAAAAAATTAAACACACTGTTATAAATTGTGATAGTCTGTGCGACTCTGTAGATAAACCCATTTTCCAATATATGTGTAGTAAGCATGAAAAAATAAGAGGCTGCTGTTTTACAAGGGGTGATTACAGTGGAAATAAAGGTGAAATTAAAGGAACGTTTGCTTCAAGGCTAATTAATAACGTTTAATAAGAGAGAAAGCACTTGTAAAGCTCAGTGAGTGAAGGATAAATTCCTAGATAAAGATTGTTCAGTGTCCAACCCTTATGAGGTATAAATCTTACTGTGGATATGCGGTGGACTATCTCTTTGAGTCTAAATTTCTCGTGTCACCGTTGTGTGGAGTGAGGTGGATTTTCTAGGCCACCTAATCTGCCACTATCTCAGGTCAGCAAAGGGGCCATGGTAGTTGTGACTTTAGTGTATTAATCTGGACAGATGAGCTGAGAAACTTAGTTCTCCAGTTCTAATATTTATGTAGCGTAAAAACGTAGCAGGGACTGGTATCAGCACTGGAAGAGGCTGCCCAGAGAGGTGGTGGAGTCTCCTTCTCTGGAGACATTCCAGACCTGCCTGGACAAGTTTCTGTGCAACATGCTCTAGGTAGACGTGCTCTGGCAGGGGGGTTGGACTAGATGATCTCCAGAGATCCCTTCCAACCCCATGTGATTCTATGATTCTGGAATCTGCTCCAAATCATACGTGTATGGGCTGACAGATAGGAATTTCAGTTTTCTAAATTCAGAGCCAAAATGAGCCCAGCAGACCAGCGTGGCAATAACATGAAAATTGAAATGGAATCTTTGTCTCCAAACTACGTACCCTGTGACCTTTAGGAGTTAAGGGAAAACAGTGAGGGTAACTCATTATTATACAACAACAAATTACTGTATGTATTATATAGCACACAAGTAATTGCAGCCATCACACTGACATAGAAAATTTTCATAGATATTTTCAAACCTCCATTTCAGAAGAAAAGTTAAGAAAATTCAGAAACTTAAATAAAAAATATAAATCTGCAACTTAAAAATGCTTTTGAGAAGTTGAGAGGAGTTTCACCACTGACTGGCAAGGATTAAAACAAGGCTTTTACCCCTACTGTTTCTCATGAAACTGCTCTTTTACATTTCTGAGTTCTCTGTCTGGGAAGAATAAGCAGAGGGATTTGGGCTGTGGGACCCAGGGATCTCCAAAAACCAAACGGCTGATAGGATGCCCTTTTAAAAGGTTACCTATGGGGGGAAGTTTTTTCCCCTGTCTCTCACTTAGGGATGCCTCTGGTAAGCTCTGCTGGAGGAAGTTGTCTCAAGACATTCTGTAGCACACCTGCTTCCTCCGAACAACAATCTGGTATCTCTAGATTTGCTGGAGGTATATTTTCTTTTTCCCCAAGGAAATGTGTGTTTCACAGCAACAGCATCCAAATTAGGAGTATACTGCCTGTCCGAGGGAGGAGAAGTCATCCTAACCTCGAGAGATTTGGAGGTTGCCTCACAGGGCGATGGTATGTACCTCTGTTGTTGTTATTTATGTCATGCTGGTCCCTTGATATCAGAGCTGCACTGTGCTAGACATGGGAGGAGACAACCGTCCTTTGAAGCGTGGATGCTCCTAAATCAGCAAGGATGGACAAGAAGGGTGGATTTCCCTGGGGCCGTGTTACCTGACAGTGATGGAGCTGACAACTGACTTGTGTGCTGGAAACCTCCAGGTTTAGTTCCTGTGTTCACTGCTGTGCCTGTGGTGAAATTGGGCATGCCTCTTGTGCCCCTTGGAGGTTTAAGCTAGTTTTCAGCTGTGCGACTGGGTGCACGGGTGAAATTCACTGGTGTGCTGAAAGTCAACCTGAGATCGAATGACTGCCAAACTCCCACTGTTGGAAAGAATAAATAGGATGAGTGTATAGTGGATGTTTTACAAAAGGGGAAGTTTTGCAAATCCTGTGGATCAGGTGAAATTATTTGAATTCATTCTTGTTCTTTTATTGTTTTTTTCCCCCAGTTGCTTCCTTCTCTGCACTGTTCTTCCTTAGTTAACCTGCAACGCCTAGTGCATCTTCATAGCGTTTATTAAGCTTACGGGCAGGGAACCTGGGGTTCTGTTTTGCACTCTGCATTTCAGGTTTCTAATTAATCCAGTGAGTTCCAGCTTAACGCAGCTGAATTGCAACAGTTAGCAGCACTGCTACCACACTTCATTGCTGCCTCTGCTCCACGGACAAAATCCTTCCAGGCCAGATGGCCACTGTGCATGCAGTCAGGTAGATACCTCTGTCTGGGGTGTATGAAATGGAAGGTCACTGAAGCTAGGTCTTTGGACTTCCACTTGTACAGGATTTTTCAAAGGCAGTTTTCTAGGTTTTGCATCCAAAATAAGCTGTAGCAGAGAAGAGTGTAAGAGAAAGTAAAGATTTTGATGGACACGGACAGCACGAAGCTTATAATTACTTTCTTGTTCCTTCATGTTCTTCTCCTCAGTTTCTTCTAGAAGAGTTTTTTCTCATAAGCAGATACTTCATAGCAGGGAGCCTCTACGTTGTACTGGAATATATGCTGTCAAATGTCAAAGAAAATACACATAAATTCCATTTTAAAGCTAACCCAGGATGTCAGCTGAAGTATTTACTGTATAGATTGTCATTCTTGGTGTCTTTATATTTCTTCTCCATCTTGCCCTTTAGTAGGAACAAAGAAACTGGGTGAAGGCTGAGTTTTGCTCTTTGCTGGTGCATTGTCTGTGAAGCTAGAGAAGGGGTGAATCTTGCACTGAAAAGAAACAGTTTTATTTTCTCGGTGATGCATTTTCTAACTTATTTTTGAGGATAGTTATGTTGAAATGTCAATGTCTAATCCATTCTTCTACTGTACAGCAGGGAAAAAAAAATAAAAATAGTGCCAGACTGTCTGATCTCCACCTTATGGTCAGAATCAAACAGCCTAATTTCTGCTCATATCCTTGAACTTCTGGCTTTTACCAGGCAGGTGCCTCTGGCATCTTGAAACAGCAATGAAACTTAGGTGGTATTTAGGCAGTCTTAACGTCACCCTAATTACATTCAAACGAGGAGCATGTTTTCTGAGTGCTGCACACCTTCTCGGCTCCCGATTTCTGCCAGTCTTGCCTGTATAAATAAGGCTTTGGAGATGAGGTGTGATTTTTATTTTTTATTTTTTTTTACAAGATATGCAGCGTGGCAAAAAGAGACAGAAGCTGAGGTGGTCAGACCGGCTGTGCAACTGGGAGGAACCGTGCTGGGGTGAGGAATAGGCATGCTCGGGATGGAAGGATGCTGAGCAGACAGCTCCAGCCAGGCACCATCAATGGGAAATGTTTGAGTCTGAAGGGAATGATGCTGCCTCCGGCATATTCAAGTAATGGATTAAGACTACCAGGCCACCTGGGAAGGTATGATTTAGAAACTCTCAGGACCGTTGTGTCCCCACGGTGTATTACAGATCAGGCTTTTCAAGCTGGGCTTCCTGCTGGTAGTGCTGGGTGCTCGAGGGTAAAAAACACATTTGTATTTTGCTAGCTGCAACCCAGCTGCAAAGCTGTGTCTTTAGGTGCCTGGTTACCTGAGTGAAGGTAGGCTTATTTCTGCAAAAAGCTGTGACTACAACAAAACGACAGAGGACATTTCTTCATAGATTCAGTATTGTGGATGAAAGAAAATAATATGAAAGGAGACTCTGTTCAAAATCACAGAGTTTTATAGTGGTGCAGTTAGAAGAGAAACTTTGTCTTCTTTCTGGAATGCGGAGGCCTGCTGAAATATAGATGTACAAGGTGGAAAGTGAGAAGAGGGAGTGTTTCGGGGCACTGATGTTCTCTGAATACACAGAGTGCTCTGTGGAAAATAAAACAATCAGGTTAGCACAGGATTGGCTCTTTGACCTTTTCATTCAAAAGATCAGGCCTGACAGAACAGTAATAATAATAAAGGCTTTAGGAAACTCTTGAATTGCAAACTTTTATTAGCCATACTTAGGTCTAAGTAGTTTAAATCTCCCCCAGGGACCACTGCTTTATCCCACTTGATGAAGCACGCTTTGTGCTTGCCTCCAGACCGTTCTCTTTTTAAGAAGATATTACACAGTTCTGCTTAATAATATACTATAATATATCTACTTTACAGTAGATAACAATAACAGGCCGCAGCACTAGCCATGTCTCTTAACAGCCCCCCTTCCCACCCTGGCTCTCGTTCCCTAGCAGGTATATTCATCATTTCTACCACTCTGACATTTCCAGCGCCGCTTCCCAGGACCGGCTTCTTTCTCTTCTCTCAGTAGAATAGTTTGCATTCTTCAGGATTAAAAAGGTTTAGAAAGCAATGGGGAGTTGGCAGGAAGAGCATGAGTTGTTTAGAAATGTCAAAAAAGTGTCAAACCGGCAGCCGTGTGGGGGGAGAGCAGCACTTTTCAATCAGGTCAGAGCCAGAAATAGCATCCCTAAGAAAGGGCCAGGGTGCACCACAGAGATGGTAATAAAACTTTCTTCTGTTCTGAGCCGAGAAGGGAGAAAGATTTTTTCTCACTCCTTGAGGCAACCGAGGCACAATAAATCAAGTGACAGAGCTTACAATATAATAAATAGCCAACCTAACTAAAATAACTCCATAGGGGTGTCTAGAGGGGAGGGCAGAGAGAGTGGGAAAAGATGGCTCTTAGCTGTGTGTTCCCTTTCATTTGGTTTATTCTTTTTACTGCCCTACCTTTCTCTTTTCCTCTGCTATTTTTGGCTCTCCCTTTAGAAAACGTGTGACTTGCTCACAGCGTTACAGGCTATACTACTTTCCTCCCACGGCAAAGATTAACAGTGGCATTGCTTGCTGTGGCACAACAAACAGCAGCAGTACCTGCCGGGCCCCAGAGTTCATCTCTTGGCACTTAGGCTTCGGGTATAAATTCATAAATTCTTCATAGTGGTGAATGAAGTCCCCTGCCTCTCCTGCGCCACACATGTGTTGGTTGTAGCTCTTTCACAGGCGACACACCAGGCACGGAATAGCTTGTTGTTCAACGTGAATATAGCTTGGTGGGAAAGGGAGAAAAGGGAAGAAAACCAGTGAAGGAGCCGTGAAGGTCCCTAGGAAGCCAAATGTGTGTCTTGTTTTTTTTTCTCACTGAGGCTTCACCAGATCCTTTGCTTTGCCAGACCTGATTCCTCACAGCTGTGAGAGAAACAGGCCATTTCTGTCTGATAGTCTCATCCTACTCCCAACAAATATCCTCCTTCACTAACTCCAGTGCTCCACTTGTTCACCCTCTGCCTAGTGACAGTTAAGGTACAGGAGAGGGTGAGGAAATTCTTATATTTATTTCAAGGGCAACATCCTGTTTATGTTTATTCTGTAATTTGGGGTCACCTGATTCCAGGGATCCTGCAGAAGAGCTCTTTGCTCTGAAAGATCTTCTCATTCCTTGCTTTTTAACAAAATCACAACTCCATCCAGGTTTTAGAGGTTGTTTTATTCTCCTTTGGGTGGGTGCCATCTGTACTCAGCATATCATTTTTAGTCCGATAAGGATTTGGAAATAGTTAGCGTCTACAGTTTGTTATTCAGGGAGGGAGGTGACTTCTCATCCATGCTGGACAGAATAGGGACTTTTGCTTGATTGGTTGATTTAGAGGAAGCTTGAATATTAGAATACTTTTTAAATTTTTTTTAATTATTTTTCCTGAGAAAAAGGCTGATAATTGTCTGTGAAAATGTCACGATTTGCACTTTCCTTGTCTAGAAGGTAGTTGGCCAAATGAGGTACCCACAGATATCTTTCTGCAAATCATAGTAACGCTGCCTTAGATCCTCAGCTTAGAAAATACAGTCCCAAGTCCTGCAAAGATTTACATAGCTGTTTAATCTTGTCATCAAGTTAAAGTGTACCAGGCTAAGAGCATAATGCTAAATCTTTGTAAGCTGTTGCAGGATCAGAGCACAACAGTGAATCCAAATATCAAAAATCCCAAAACTTCAGCAGTTTAAGAACACTCTTATGCCCACAACCTAGATGAGCCTGAGAATAGAAGAATGAAACAGAAAAAGATGTTTTTGTAGGAGACCCATTATCCCAGTGCAACCCAAAAGACATGCCTCTCTAACACAGTTATTTCTGCTCAATTCAGACCTATGAGCAACCAAGTCAGTCAGTGGGGAATCCATAAAGCAAGAACAGAAATACAGACTGCTGAATGGCTTCACTTTCATCCAGGTTACATGAAGTCCTGGAAGAGTTGGTATTTTAAGTCTGCAAGTTGATGAGCCATGGCTAATAACTAAGAAACCACTTTAAGTGCTTTCTTTTTCTATCACTTCTCAGACATTTTAGCAAACTAGATTTTTTACACTATCATCTTTAGGTCTTTCAACATATTTAGGAAAATATGCCAAATGTCTGCATCACAAGATAACCATGTGTCTAGAGCTCCCTGTGGAGGAGCTGCTTTGATGTGCTGTGGGATGAAGCAGAACTCCTGAGCAAGCACTTCAAATGCCCAGGCCTCTTATTTCCTCTGGAGCTTTAATTCAATAGCTTTAGAACTAACCCCCTTCCTAACTTAACACACTGTGCTCTTATTCATTCCTTCCCTTTCCCACATGCGTAGATTTGGGCTGTTTTCTAAACTCTCCTGTCTACCCATGAAGTGGGAGGCGAGTCCAGGAGGCAGCTTGGGGAAGTGGAGGTGGGCCACAAGGAGGTGGTGTAGATAGGGTAGCTTCACAAAATTTACAGCCTCATTGTGTGATAGGACATGCAGTCCCTCCAAGACAGGTTCTTCTGTCCTGGAATGCTCTGTTCCTCCAGTGCTGGGATAATACATATGAATCACGTGGCTTTTTGCAAGTAAAGGGGGCAGCTCCGTGCACTTTGTGTTTTATTGTCTCAGGTTCTGCTTTTTATTCCCGCCTAGTGAGGAGTGGTCTAAATCTCTAGGAACTGGCTATAGGTTGAGGAAGAGAGCTGTCTTGCAGGTGGGAAGGCTTTCTTTCTCCCATGAAAGTGCTTGGTGGAGAGAAACTGCTTTTCATTGCTCCCGTTGTCCGACCACTGAGCTCCCAGGTGTTGGGGTCTCTTATGATGATTCCTACGCAGTGCACAAGTCATTATCATGTTCATGATTTGATTGCTAGCGTGGCCTGGACTGATGGCCTCACATACAGCCTCATATGTATATATCATGTGTTTTCTTTGAAGTGACAACACCCAGGCATTAGCAGGTTCTCTCACAGCCTCTGTGAGCCATCCTATACACTGCTTCCCTACAGGCTGTAACCTGGCTGTACTGCAGGCTTTACTATGGGGAATAAAAAAAAGACCTACCCTTCCCCAGCAGGCTCTTGCTGGTGAGGGTCCCCACTGTTGGGGGTCCCCTCCCTTACACCCTGTGGCAGTGGTGGTGGTGGTGGTGGTGATGGTGGGGTGTTGGTGTCCCTGGGCGGAGGTACCTCACTAGATGGCAGCAACACCACAGCTTTATGAAGTAGCCTCTGGGCATCCTTCTCCTCCCCCAGGCCGCTGCTGTCCACAACAGCAAGGTTTTTTTAAAAAAAAAAAAAAATTCCAATGAAATCCTTCTGCTGTACAGGGCTCGAACAGCAAAGCTGGGATATGCTGAATTCTCCACAGCTTCATCATATCTCTCTGTAGTGCCTATGTATAGACACATATATGCATGTGTCCACGTGTGAATGTAAATATATATGTGTGTGTGTGTGTGTGCACATGTATATTTATGCCTAGCCTTTTCATATAATTGGCAAGCAAAATGCCAGGAGTTGTGACTAACTCCCCTAGAGTCCCAGGAAAGGAAGAGTCAGAGCTGGGATGGGCCACCTTTTGGCTTTCAGCCTCTCCAGTGTCCCTCCCCAGTGGTGGCCCCCAGTGCCCTTTGTCACAGGCTTTTGCACTGCGGTGCAGGAATTCTGTCCTCTCCCACAAATTTGTAGGAACCAGTCAGCCAGGACCGGGCCACTTTGCCTGTTCTGCTGATGACACTTTGTGGCAGGAACACTTGGTAAAGGCAGGCAACTGCTCGATTGGAACATACTATAATTTAGTGGTGATTTTCTTTCTCAGAACTGCCCCCCCTCCAGCCAGTTTCCTGGACCAGTTCACAGCCTGTCACAGCTGCAGGCAATTTCTGCTGTTGTAGGATGGCTCAGCTAGTTAATATCGTGCTATACATTTCATTGAGCACAGGATTACACATCACATCAGTGTAAGAGAATGTCACTTTTCCTGCCAGCTGCTGGCCATGTCCTCCTCCCCGCTGTGGCCGGTTGCATATGGTGAGTGTGATGCCCTGAGCCTTCAGGAGCAGACAGGCACAGGAGCACGTGCATCGGGAGAAACACGGAGGTTTAAAAGGGAAAAAAATGCTCTTGGGTTAGCTTGGCTGTGGTACTCATCCTTGTGGAGCAATGCCAGGCTCAGCACTGCAGGAAGGAAAGCCAGAAAAAGAATTTCTCATAATAAGTCTGTTGGCCTCTCTAAGACAATAGAAATAAAAAAAATATGCCTTGGGACAGGGACTGTGAAAAATAACTTCATCTCTCAAGGTTGCATGTAGCCCTCCACTCACATGTGTCTTTAAGTCCACTGGGTTTGGATGAGAGCCACCAAGTTTTTAAAAAAGCTGCATCTGAAATTTGAAAGCAGAGCCTTTTGGTGGCCACAGTGACCTATGTGTTATGAAGGCTGTTTGAAGATAAGAGCGGGGGGTATAGTGAATCAGGGATATGTGCTGTGCAAGGGTTATAACGCTTGTGTGAAGCATGAGAGACAAGAGAAGAGCAATAGCCTGGGGAGTGCATACAACACCCATATGGGTAGAAACAAAAGAAGAAATTGTGGGGCTTTTGTAGCACGGTGTGACCTCTTTGAGAACAAAGATCCCTTGGGACCCAGAGGCTTGGAGTTGTCCCTTGTCTGGGTGAGATCGAAGATGCTGCGCTGAGGGGCCAGGCTCCCCGACTGCCCTCGGTGCCCCTGCCTGTACTGTCCTGTCTGCTCGAGCAGCTGCACCAGGCACTTGTGTTTCCCCAAGTGCCCCTTGGGGCCCAAAGCCAGCGGGTTTATATTTGACTGGGACTAATTCATTGGGGGGAAAAAAACACCAGAGACTATTCATGTCTTCTAATCTGGTGGCTGCAGCGGTGACGGTGCACTTTTATTTGGCTGGGGACAGGCATAAAGAAGCTTAAAGCCTTTTTTTTGTAACATGAGGGTATTGTGTGTTTGACTTTGTGACATGAGTAGATGTGCAGGAGGCATTCTCCCACACGACGCCGACTGCTGAGTCCTCCATTTGACTGCTCAGCTGAACAGTCTGTGGCCTCAGAGGACAAGGTGCAGGATACTCGCTTGTATGGGTGCTCGCTCAGAGGTCAGAACTAAGGACCCACGTTCTCTCTTGTTCATTATGCTTTAGAAAATCAAATATGATGTACATGCCACTCTCAGCCCACCCGTGGGCTCTGTCTCTACGGCAAGCATAACTACTAGTGGAACAGCGGTGGTCTTACAGCTAAGATTGTGCCTGCATTTCTATGTCATTACATTTTAGCAGAGGTGAAGAAGGTTGAACTGCTGGAAACACTGATCTTAATTTTTTAAGATCAGTTCCAAATACTTTGAGTAGTCTGTGAGTTGTTTCAACATCTGTGTTAACTTGTGGTTTAAAAATATTGTAATATTGGTAATGACTTAAAATTTCTCTTTGGCTAAAATTTGCTTAATGTGAGATATATTTTCAGATATTCTGAAAGTGAGATTGAATGTGTGTGATTCCTTGGTGTGAGCAGGTTGAGCAAGTGTTTGTTTAAAGCATATTAGTTGAATAAATACTCATTTAAGGTTGGGAAAAATTCCTGTCTGATACAGTGTGACAGCAGATCAGGATTGTTGTTCTTGCTGCAAGGAAAAATGGCACTATCTGGGGTAGTAATTAGTTTAAGAATTTTGCTGATAATTATGTCATGTTTTATCATGACTTTATGACTCAATGTCGATCTGACGTCCTGGTTACTACCAACAAATGCACTTGTATCATACAATGAAGAGCTTTGTTCTCAGAATCTAGAAGCAGAATCTAGAAAGGTCAATTAATAGATTTGTTCTTATTAAAAGATCGTGCTTAGAGAGGATGGTTAAACACCTGCTGAAATGCACATGTATCTGAAAAAAGAACAGATCTGTCAATCTTGGGGACATCTTCTTACCCACCCAGAAGTAGCTCTTGGTTAGCCAGTATTGTCCTGAGTGTTTGTAGAAGTTTATGGGTTATCTACTGCCTTTTGCTTAATCCATGTGACATTTTACCAGCTGAGACAGTGGTTTATGTCACACTTACACAAAACAGTCCATGGGGTATGAGACTGAGTGATTACTCTCACGATTTCACACAGCAAAGAAACTGGGGCACATGTTGTGTGTTGATAGGCACTGGAAAAAGCAGAGAAGTCTCTCCTGGCAACTTGTGCGGGTGACATGAAAGTGGCAAGGAATCCTGGAAACTTTCCCAAAACTTCTTGTTTATAGACTCTGACAACATGGGGATTCCTACAGTCCTGGACTGTGTCCCTGTCACTTGTCCTTTGCCAGAAAGCACTGGTTAGTGTTTCCCTGGAACAACTCTTTCCATGTCTTAGCCCTTGATGCTTTTAGCCTCGAGAAAGACTTTAGCAGGTTGGTGGGAAACACATCCCAGCTGCTAAGGTACTCCAAATTTGTCTTGGTTTCTAGGAACCAAAGGGATTTTTCTGTAACAGTGCATTATTAAGACTTTTTGGTGTTTCTGGAAATGTGCCTTATGCTCACAGCACTACTTGAAATCTTCCTCAAAACCTGAAACAGTGTTTAAAAAAACCAAACATGCACATCAAGTGCATGAAAGGAATAAGCTCCTGGTTACAAGTTTGGAAACAGAGCTATAAGAGAATGCTATTAAGAGCAAGAAGCTGAAGACTCAGCAAGTGTCTGATGTTCCTGCTGGCTCTGAGAGCTCCTCTGGGACATCTCTCAGCTGCAGGAGCTGAAGGGACACCATAGCACTGTTGGTCTCCTAGGACTGCTTGTCAGAGCATGCCTCTTTGAGATACAGCCCTGCTGTAAGTTTTGGAGGACACCTCTGCTCTCTCAGATGTATGGTACTAATTTGAAAGCTAAAAGACAAATTCCCCTAGAATCAGGTTGCTTAGCTTTGAGAGCCTGCTGGAGGTGTATTGTCTTCAAGATGGCCTGTGTTCCTCTTTCTCTGCGTCCCTCAGCCTGATGAAGGATACTGCTCTCAGTATATGCCAAGCATAGCTCAGTTTTACTTTCTTGCATTCTTCAGGATTGGGACAAAAGGCATTTACAGAAAATAAGATGCTTCTTTGAATTCATATGTTGCCATATTAAGCATTCAGGCTGATGCAGCCTGGGAAGAGAAGGGACATCTTTGCAAGTCTGTGCTGCTGAAGGACAATGCTTTGCCCTGGTCTTTGTCTGGGGCTGCCAAAGCATCGGGATGGGGTTCATCACTCAGAGCAGGGGGGGAACCGCTTTGCCTGGAGATCTGCTAATCTCTCAAGGAGGAAGGCATGGAAGTGGGGCTCAGAGGTGGAGGTGGCATCACAAGCTCACTGGAAGCCCTAGGCAGTTTGAAATAAAAACCAGGAGGACACCA
Organism: Scolopax mira; assembly: GCA_004320125.1. Classification (NCBI taxonomy): domain Eukaryota; kingdom Metazoa; phylum Chordata; class Aves; order Charadriiformes; family Scolopacidae; genus Scolopax; species Scolopax mira. The sequence goes on from BJBW01003842.1 coordinate 125,646, forward strand.
AAGTCCCAGTACACAATCAGTTAAGTAAAGACAAATGAAAACAAACATTAAAACAGAAGGGCAGAGTTGGTTTAGGAAGGACTGACTGGCAGAAAAGAAGGAAATGAGGTGTGAATAAAAGGATGCCTACCCCAAATAGGCCAAAATGTAATGGATATTATTCTTCTTGATAGTCTCAAGGTAATGGAAAAAAGAGGAAAGAACATGGATATTTTCATGTATAGTTATCTACCATAAATCTATAATAAAACAAGGGAATTTCCATCACACCAGAAAGATCAGATGGATCAGAGTTTAACCTAGCAAAATCATCCAACATCTGCCTGTCAACAGACATTTTTAAGTACTTGTCAGGGAAGGGCTGCAGCTGGACAGTAGGGATTATCCAAAATTTTATCAGACTGTTTTGGGATAAATTTTTTTGTATGGATGGGAAACAAGGGAATTAACAGGGAGATCTACCAAATTTGATTCTGACAAGAAAGTCTTGCAGAGAACGTGAAGGAGAAAGGCAACTATTAGGAAAGGATGGTTAAAGAAAATCAATTGCAAGAAAGCAGAATTCAATAAGTTGCAGAGTTTGATTTATGTTAAAACTTGGGAAAACTCATTAACAGTGAAGATGGTTAAGTAAAGAGGTAGAATGCCAAGGAGTGTGGAGAGTCAATTCCTGTGAGATTTGAGAGGATGAAAAAGCTGGATTATGGGCAGGTGATCCTGCACTGAAGCAAATGTTGCCCACTTGTGGCATCTTCTATGCCTATTTTTGATGATCTGATGATAAAGAGAAGGTTATTGAGTTTAGCAGCTAAGTTGCATCCCTGCTTATGCCTAATTGTCTATAACAATATTTTATATTCCTAGGAATGTAACTAACTGCTTTGTGAAGCACTTTGAAACATCAGATTACATGAAAAGTGCCATTAGCATGCAAGTTGCTCCCTCACAATAAACACCATTAAAAAAAGTAATAAAGTTGCCAACATTTTATCTGATATCCCTTAACTGTTATGGGGGTTTTTTTTCCCCCCCACTCTACTCACCAACTGTTGTTTTTCAGACCACATTTGATGAAAAGACAAGTCACTATTAAAATATATATTTAAGGAAGGGATAAATCCATATTAAAGCAGTTGAAGAAAAATGCATAGCACATTAAGAGAACACCGTAAAAAATGGCCTGGAATAGTATGGAAATGCCTGACAAATGTGAGTCTGCCAACATGTAAGGACACTTTTAATGCATTATTTATAGATATTGTTTTACCACCACAAGCCATTGAGATCAAGGTCACCCAGTGGACTTCTGGGCAACGGGTCAAGTCTTGAGAGGCAATATTGATAACAGCAGCTGACAGTTTCTTGGATACAGCTGGTATTTTTCTAAGTAGCAGCCTTCTCTAACTTCTAATGAACAATGGAAATCTGTTTGCTGTGAAACTGCTCGTGTCTGTCTTGGTCAGAACTCATTAACTGTGGTCAGTCCCAGGCTTGGTGTAACTGCTTTTCTCTCTTCCCTGCATCTTTCTGTAAATCAGCCAAGTAAATACATCTAATGAATACAAGAATTCTAGGTTGAGGGGATTTTTGTTTTGGTTTTAAGTTCACAGACCCTGGTTTTCCTCTCTTCTAGTTCTGTGCCAGTCATATTTTCTAATATTTTGAAGTCCCAAAGCTGAACGCTTTCAGTCTGCTGGGATCAACAATAATAAAATGTAAGCTGTGGCTGGGGAAAACATAAATAGTCTCTATGACTCCCAGTACAATGATTTCTCTGCCTGGTTTTAAAGGTTTCCACTCCCTTTATAACCTGGTTTTCCTATTGATTGTTGTGACTTGTGCAGTTTTAGTTTGATTTGGTGGGGTTTTTTGTCATTTTGCTTTTTTGTTATTTTATTTTATTTTTTCCCTTAATGCTATTTAACATAATTTCTTCTCAGAGGAGGAGAGGAAAAAAAAGCCATTTTGATCTTTTTAGCCAAATCACATTCTTATTTAGCAATACAAGTGACATCTTATAAGATGTGCTGTGATATTTTTTTCCCCAAAATGCTTTTGTCTGACAAGGCCTCCTGACCATTTAGAAGCTTGTCTCGAGCTTCTTGCTTGGGGACTTGTATCTTCTTCCTGACCTGCTCCTGTCCCTTCAAGGATCAGTTCTTATTGCTTGCTTAGTACATTGGTTTACAGTCTAAACCAGTTAGTAAACTGCTGGTAGAAGGCTTGATCAACGTTTTATTAAATTTAATTTTTCCTTCCTTCTGTGTGTTTCTCATCGTTACTTTTTGGGTGGCATTAAATTGCCCATCCTTATACGTTCGTCTTGTATTGGATAATGCACTTGTCTTTCAAAGCACTCCGTCAGCCTTTGTTAACATAATGATTTTCATTGAGAAAATAAGCATCAAAACCAAGTGACCTCTTTTTAAGAAGAGTCTAACGCACATAAATAGTGTTAACTTTCTTCTGAGTGACTGGACTGCAAACTAGCTCAACATCTAATTTTAGGAAAGAAAAAATCTTGACAATAAATTGCCTCCTATAATCCCCATATTTCTTTAAGAGACTTTGGAAGGACTCCATTCAAAGTAAGTAATAATCCCTAAGAGTAACCAGAGTGAGGTGAAAATTGATGGATTCTCTCTGTACTTTCTTTAATCACGTGGAAAAAGCTACAAGATTATACAAAGAAAGCTGAAATCTGGGCACTGCATCTGCCTGAGCTTCTGAGTTTCCATTAGCTGCCAGACATTGTGGCATATTTTGCTCCTAGTAATAGTGGTATAAATTATTCCTATTGAAATTGAAGGAGTTACACTGAAATTAATCTGGCATAATCTAGTGCAGACTTCCTCTCCTTCCTATTCTGAAGCAATTTGGTTCACATAATGTATATACACTAATTAATTAAAACTAACACGAAACAGCCCATTTATCCTTGAAAGGATTTGGAATTAGAAGACTTCTAGTCTAATTTTCAGGATTTTTGTTTATATGGCAAAATTACTTACAAAAGTAAGCTAGGGCAGCAGAAAAAAAAAGAACCTCCACCAATTGGACTTTGAATGGTTGTTTTGTAGAAGTTTGGCACATGAGTTTGTTTAATTTTTTATAATGAATTATATATAATTTCCCTGTATTAGTTAAAAAATACCTTTGGTGCTCTGTGATGCCATATCTGTAGTCTGCAGGCACTGGTGTGTGTTGTGCTACTCATCAATCAGTGATTTTGTATTGCTGCAGATAAGATCAATATTTGTCACTTGTAAACTGTGGCACTTCTAATCCAATATTTACATCAGTTTTAATGGCTAGTGGCTACGTGCATGTCTACAGAAGAGAGAGGGTTCTTTGTTTGCTGGATCTGAGATTGCAGGGCAGGAGCAAAGGATTGATCATTTTGGTGCCACTGGGCTTTATTGACAATTTATGTAGAGATGCTTCAGTGTTTCTAAGAAGAGAAAGGGTGGGTGCAGCCATACGTGGTGGGTCCAGGTCCAGCTCTGGTCATGAAAGACCAAGGCTGGATCCTACAGAGTTCCTCCATTGTGTCTGCAGCAAACCTCAATTTCTGGAGAGGGTCTCATTTGATTTGGTCCAATGCAAAAGCATGAAGCTTGCCCCGGCAGGGCACGGCATGGCAGCAAGATGAACAGGTCGTGTGGAAATGCTGCATCCTGGGGATGCAGACTGCTCCTGGTGGCATCAGTCTGAGTCCCATATGCGCCCACCACTGAAGCATCTCTTCCCTGTTCCCTCTGCTTTGGGGAATGAAATATGGAGACGCCAGTTCTGGCTCTGCATGGGCATAGCCAACACCAAGCAATATTTCATCTATTCTGGGGCCATGCCAGAATACCAGCCAAAGCTGCTGTGCTCTCTGCTGGGCTGAGCTACTCTGGGAGCAGTTTTCCTACGTTTATGTGGTGCTCACACCTGCAAACCTGACCAGGCAAAAGTTCCCCTGCAGGTGGGATGTGAAAATCCAACTGTGAGTAAGCAGGAGGAAGCAAATCCTCATGTGCTAAGGAATAAAATGTCCGATGCAGGAATTGCTGAACAAAATGTACTTTAAGTGGGAGGTAGGAAGTAATGATGAGTAACAGCCACATCATCATGTGGCACATCATGCCAACACTGACTCTACGTACGATCTCAGAGCTGAACCTTGGCTTTCCTCACACACCTGTGTCATTACATTGCATCATCTGGCATCAAGGGTTGTTCCTGCAGTATTTCTATCTTATATGACATAGAAATGAAGACTCTGCGAAATCAATGGCACCTACTCAAATATTTCTCTTTCTGTATCTTTCACAAGTGATTTACATCTGAGGCTTGAAAGCTTGTGGGAAGAGGTGAACCTTTTCAGCTGCTTATTTACAACACCAAACAGGAATACATCCCTTTACACAAATTTAAATTAACTCTGCTCAATTGAATTTTTGCTTTTAGTTTTGCTTCAACTTTCGTATGTTGGTTTTTTTTTTTTAAATGTAATTCAGAAGACCTGTGATGAGTCAGTGTAGTGAATTTGCTGATTTTCATGAGTAGAAGTGCGAAATGTTCCTTCACTATTTGCAAGGTGGTGTTCTCCTCTTCATAGTCCTGCCCACTATGAGCATGCTAAGTATCTCTGCTAACCACTAGAAGAGAAAGTGGAATAATTTTCAGCTTGCTTTGCTTTCATTGATTTTATACAGTTTTCTGGGCATAATTACTCTTTCATAATCAAGTATTTTTTTTTAAACTAAATCATATATACAAATAAATCCAAGTTGTCTGCTAAAACCTGAAAATGTATTGAAGCTGAAAGTATAAGGCTTGCTCTCCAAACTGTCTGGTGCTGAGCTTGGCTGTTTGTTGCTGTGAGGAAGAAGAGTTAGTTTTATACCACTTTTATACCTCTCTCTTCCCAGGGCTGTCTGGGAACCATGTTGGTCCCTGGCCTCCTTGCCGGAACCTCAGAGCTCTCATAGAATCATAGAATCATAGAATTGTCTATGGAAGAGACCCTTGGGATCATCGAGTCCAACCATCTACCCTACTCTACAAAGTCATCCCCTACACCATGTCCCTTAGCACTATANNCTTTCGGTGAAAAATTCTTTCCTAATGTTCAATCTAAACCTACCTCATTTATGTTTCATTACCTGTGGCTTCCAGGTGGCCGATATCCTGGGGAGGGGTGTGGAATTACCAAGGTGTGGGCTCTCTCTGACTGTTGTTGCTTCCTCTTGGTTATGCCTCTTGCAATAGCAGCTAAAAGGAGGGATGGAGCACCTCTCCTATGAAGACAGGCTGAGAGAGCTGGGATTGTTCAGCCTGGAGAAGAGAAGGCTCCGGGGAGACCTTATAGCAGCCTTCCAATATCTGAAGGGAGCTACAGGAGAGCTGGAGAGGGACTCTGTACAAGGAAGTGTAGTGACAGGACAAGGGGCATTGGTTTTAAATTGGAAGAGGGAAGATTTAGATTAGATATTAGGAAGAAATTCTTTACGCTGAGGGTGGTGAGACGCTGGAACAGGTTGCCCAGGGAAGTCAAGGATGCCCCATCCCTGGAGGTGTTTAAGGCCAGGCTAGATGGGGTTTTGAGCAACCTGCTCTAGTGGGAGGTGGGAGGTGGAACTCAGGGGTTGGAACTCGATGATCTTTACGTTCCCTTTCAACTCAAACAGATCTAAAATTCTATTACTCTAAAAGAGGATTTTATGTTGCTGGGAGTCATGCATGTGCAAGGCAAGGTCTTCTCCAGCTGAGGTGGCTGCTTTATGCTCCCGGTGAAGCACACAGCATCTGGGGAAGGGCAGAGGGATGAGGTTAGCAGCACGGCGAGGTGGGTTAACTGACCACACCAAGGGCTGTTGGCCCCATGTGTTGCATGGGGGAACTTAGTGAGAGTTCCTAGTAGCAACTAGGTTTTGCAGAAATTTGAAGTGAATGCTACCAGGAGTGGCATAGAGTCATGTGGCTGCTGGAGTCAATAAAATAAGCAGAGTGACTGCAGTTCCTGCAAAGATATTAAGTGCAGGCTGTGATTTGAACCTGCAATGTTGTGGAGTCATTCCTAATTTTCCCTTTTCTCAGATCCATCTCTCATCAACCCTGTTTTGAGGTATTTCAAATACTCTTGCAACACCAACATATTTAAAAGAAATGAAAACCATAGAGATTAGAAAGGGGAAGGGCTGTTAAGTCTAGACTGAGTATTGAATCAGAAAACAGAGCTCAGGTTTTTAATCCGAATTTTAATGTCGCATCACTGGTCTACCTATAATAAGAGCACATGAGTCATTCTTATGCCAAAGCAGATTTATTCTTGCTGTACTGTACGTTCTGGTGTGCTTTGTCCTGTCTATATGCAAATACCTTGAATGATGATATTTCCATCTATCCCCTCCAGAGATTATTCTGTGGGCTGATACATTGTATTGTTAATGCATATTTTTTCCTAACAAATCATTCTGCATGAAGTTTACTTCCTTTTTTTTTTTTTTCTTTCATTGTTTCTATCTCAAAATCTTTTCCTCTCTTTGTGATTATTCTGGGATATTTTATCATGTATATTTGCTATAGCAGGAAAGAGATCATTTTGAGAGTGGATTTCCTATAATAACAGAGTGGACGTATATTTCCTATGCTTTTGGTGGAACAGCTAATGACCAAGTAGGCAATAAAAAGTGCTCTATTCACTACTCGTATCATACCCACTATGTTTATTTTTAAAACCATTGACATCTTTCCCACCAACCATGTTGCTCTTGCAGTTCTTATAACTCTCTGGGATCATGAATGGAGACATGCCAGCTTCAACTCAAAGGCAGGACAAGATGAAAGTCTTGTTCCCTACCATGCTCTGCAGCAGGAGACCTCTGGTTTGAATGGTGAAGAGAGTGCAAGGAAAAGTAGCTGTGCCTTCCAGTTACTCAATCTGAACTCTGTTTTGCCACAAGTCTGGGTCCAAAGCTTCCACCTTACTGCACGTTAAAGTAAGGTGATGATACCATTGCATTAACCATGAGCTGCTTCTCTGCAGTAAGTTGCTGATGAGTCTGGGTGGCATGCATTTAAACGCTGAACAGGCTGGCTATAGATAAAATCATACAGAGGACTTTAAAACAGCAAGTTCTCAGAAAAGATGAGTCTGTGGCACTGTTGAGGAATGGTTTCAATTGGTATGAGACTGACCAGCACACAGTTCAACTCACAGTCTGTGTCTGTGTTAGGCTTGGGTTGAGGACAGAGGAATGTCCTTTCCAAGCAGCTGGACTCCCTGCCAGGAACAAGCCCTGTGGCTGAAATTGTTTCACCTGGTGGAGGTTCAGATGAAGAAAGCAGGGAGCAGGAGACGCTTGTGGGTACATTTTCCATCAACACCTTTAGGGAGAGAATAATGGGATCAATCCAGAGGCCAGGGACTACGCACCGGTTAAAAGCAGCTGAATCTTTTTGTTTTGATTACTATGTTAAAAGTTATATCCACAGCTAAAGAGCGGTTTGAGCAGTGTCTGATGTGACTGGCAGGATGGTTGTAAAATCAGGACCATCGGAAAGTGAAAATAAGCAGTCTGTGTTGGATGTGGCAGAGGAAGAGAGCTCGTGAAGGATTTAAAACTGTGGTGAAAGCAGCCTTAGAGAGTGGTACTTGCCATAGCATTCTGGAGGGATCTCAGCTGTGCCAGATTACATGTTCAAGGTCAGGCATTTTGCAAGGAGAGTGTGGGAGCTAAATGTCGTGTGAGGGGAATATCACCTCTGCAGCTGTGTGGGAGGAGAAAAATATCCAGATGTTAGCACCAGGACTCAGACTATAATAATCACCGTGAGGCTGAACAGGCTGTCATCGAAAGGGACACCCCACTGCATGTTCCTCAAATTCCATTAGTTTTTATGGAACCATGCTGCCGGAAGGGCTGAGGAGCTGGTCCAGCTCAAACCTCACCCAGGAAAACTGAGTTACACTTAGTATAACTCACACTTAGGCTGGCCTAGAATGGTGGAAACTGCCAACTCAGGCTGCTCTCCAAAGGAGATACCTGTGCTGTGAGACTGAGTGACGAGCAGAATAATGGTGTGGTCCACAGAGGTTGAGAAAACCAAGTCAGGGAGGAGGAATCGCAGCCTGTTTTAACCATCCTGAATTTGAGCTTACAGGTAAACACCAGTGAGGAGATGTCAGGGAGACAGGCCCAGATTTTAGCCCGTAAAAGAGGAGACAGGTCTGGAGCAGAGAGAGAGGTCTATACGTCATCAGGATAGAGAAAGAAGATGAGTTTGGATTGGTGGAAAAAATTACTTGCGCTTTTTCTTGCCTTAATCATAATTCTTTCCGATATGTCAGTTGATATCTTTCTGTTACAGAATTGCTTCACGCTCAGAATACTGCAGCAGATTGATCTTCATCAAGATCATGACGTGATGTCCTGTATCTGGAGATCTAAACTGTGCTGGCCCCAAACTCCTCTGAGTTTGGAGTATTGTAAATTCATGCTCCATTTGCTCTTTTCCATGCTGCTGCTCCGCGTTTCTATATGTTTGGATTATTTCTCTTCCAAGAGATTAGCTGATCATTTTCCAGGGTGCATTTTTTAATTTCCCCAGGGGCTTTTAATTATTTCTTGCTATCCTTGCAATGATGTATGCAGCAGTTCTCATTGTGCAAGTGAAATGAGGTTTGTATAACCTCATAGTATGTGCACCTTACTGCACAACCCTTGTGAGAAAACCACATAAGCTGAATGAACATAGAAGATAACATGTTCCTTTTCAGCAATAACAATCATCTGAGTATTTCAGACTATATAATTTGCTGTTTAGCCTGTCTGGCCTCTTCTAGTCTCTGCTTCCTTCCCATATGCACCTTGTGACATTGTAAGGGTTTAGTTCCTATTTCCTTGGTGGTAAGAAATCTTCACAATTTTGTATAAAAGTTATGAGGAGTCAAGGATATATTTAAAACCATGCTGTCAGTGTTGTACAGTGACTTAAATATCTTCCAAATAATTTACAATGCATTTACAGGACATGACAGTTATATTATCAAGCATCACAGATTACTGCAAACATAGACTGTATACTATATTATAAAAATTGTCAATTTTCATAAATGGCTTAGACATGTTCTGAAAACATATATAATAAAATGAGTAGCCTTTGTCATCGCATAAAGGTAATTTTGCTGGCTGTTGACAAGTTATACCTATTTAAAAATCCATTCAAAATAAACAACACTATTTGTGGATATACAATGAACAATCTAGTAGAATATTGGTAAAATGCTTTGTATTTCAGTGGGTATTTTTCTAATCAAATATATAATTGCTATTCCATTACCCATTATAAAATTCCTACCATCCTTTAAAAGGTATTTGGAATAAAAACTACCTTGAAATTTCTAGACTGCTTTGATCTTATTTGAATATTACAAACAAATAGAGCCACTTAGAAACATGTGTGTTTACAAATGCTTCAGTTAAATATGAAAATTTTAAAAGGATATGACATGCTAGGGAAAAATATTTAATAAAATATTCCCAAGTTTCCCTCAAAAGTTTTTAGTGTGGAAAACAACTATATTTTATTCCACTAGAATAAAATAGTTATTTTATGGAATAAAACCAACTGAAATTTTATAGAATAAAATGCTTCCTTGTATAAAATAGTGGAAATGAAGGAGTTATTTTCTAATATGCTGGAAGAAAGATTAAAAAGGTAATGAATTGAAGGTCTTCTTCCTGAACAAACCAAGGAGTGAGAGCTGCAAAAGCAAGAGAGAACTTTGTCATCTTAATTACATTTTGATTAAGCCCATGTTCTAGTCCAGACTATTTTGCTAGGAGAAATTTTAAGTAAAGTTGCAAATAATTTGGATGCAAAGAACCCACCTGAATGCAGTCCTGTGCAACCTGCTTTGACAGGGGGGTTGGACTAGATAGCCCTGAAGGTCCCTTCCAACCTCTACAATTCTGTGATTCTGTGAATGTGTCCTACATGAATGTTAGGTTAACCCTCTGCTGTTTATTAATAGATGGGATTTAAAAATTATAAATCAGTTGTCTGCCTTGGTGTAATTGTGTCTGTTAAAGGTATTTATTAGTGATTTATTAGTGTTTCCAGGAAGAAATCAGAGGTGGGCTGAGGGGGTTTAGTTTCATTGTTTTGTGTAGACTGATGAAAAAGGATCATAGAATCATAGAATGGTTTGGGTTGGAAAGGACCTTTAAAAGTCATCTAGTCCAAGCCCCTTCAACGAGCAGGGATATCTTCAACTGGATCAGGTTGCTCAGAGCCCTGACCAACCTGCTCCTGAATGTTTCCAGGGATGGGGCTTCTACCACCTCTCTGGGCAACCTGTGCCAATGTTTCAGCACCCTCATTGTAAAAAGGATTCCTTCTATCTAGTCTAAATCTACCCTCTTTTAGTTTAAAACCATAACCCCTTGCCCTGTTGCAACAGGCTATTCCAATTGGAAAAAGAATGGTAGTTTGTTTCATGAAAGAGTCATCTTCAGCCACATAGAGGAGCACAGAGGCACAGGACAGTCAGGGGAACCTGGATAACCCCCTTCCCCAGCTGCTCCTAGGGAATCCCAGGGAAGCCTGCAGCCCCAATGTCAAAGATGAGTATGTGGAAAGACTCTTTGCAGTACCCACAGGCTGCCCTAGAGGAATGGAGACTCTCTGTGGGGTGCAGGGAAGTGCCTTTGGGGATGACATGAGATATATTGTGGGGTTTTTAGGTGAGGCATCAGAGGTGGGGAAAGGGAGGGATGGAAAACGAGGGATATGGGAATAGCCTGGCCAGAGAGAGGAACAGGAAGGGGCCGCCATTGCTGCGTGTGCTTGCATGAGTGCAAGTGGGTCCACACTGGTCTGCATGGTCAGCAGATGTGGATGTGTCTATTGTATATGGGTATTTGCCTGGCAACCTTGCCTTAATTGGGCTACTGGGTTTGGTGTAACCCCTGCAACACTGAGTACCCTGAAAGAATCACCAAATGCATAGCGTACCACGCTCTCTGGTCAAACGTGCAACGTTCATGTACTATTGAATAGACCTCAGCACCTCGTGAATGTGTTCACTACCTAGTGTGCTAACTTAGCTGAAGAAGCCGGTGGGGTTCTTACTATAAGTATTGTATTAATACTATTTGATATGTTGTACTTAAATATGCATATATGGTACTGATATATTGCATATTGTATGTATTAATATTCTTTGATATATTCTACCATAGTTCTTTCCATGTTTCCAAATTGTGTCAAAGTTAATATCTTGTCACCTAACTGTGCAAAGGAGGTTGTAGAAAGGTGGGTGTTGGCCTCTTCTCCTAAGGGAATGATGACAGGAGCAGAGGAAATAGTCTAAAGTTGTGTCAGATTTTAATTGTGTCAGGTTTAGATTAGATATTAGGAAGAATTACTTTACTGAGAGAGTGGTCAGGCACTGGAACAGCCCACCCAGGGAGGTGGTGGAGTCACCATCCCTGGAGGTATTTAAGAAACTTGTAGATGTAACACTTCAGGGCATGCTCTAGTGACCGAGATTGTTGGTTTGTGGGTGGGTGTGATGTGTTGGGGTTTGTTGTTTTGGTTTTTTGTTTCTTTTTTTGGTTGGACTGGATGATCTCAGAGGTTTCTTCCAACCATGGTGGTTCTGTGACTCTGTATTCTCTCTCTCATCTGGCCCTTCCTGGTGTGGTCTGGAAGTAAAGCACAGAGATGGTAGCTGATTGTTTTAGGAATCTGAGAGTGAGTGCTTCCTCTGCAGAAACATTTAAACACTTCCACAGGTGCAGGCCTTTGCTGGAGTTCACTGGGGTGGACTGAGGCAACCCCCATGCCTTGGGTATGTTCAGAGCTTCCCAGTACAAGCTGTACTACAAAGGTGTGTGGCAGGCAGCATCCAGTTATTGCCAGTTCCTCATGTTGGTGTATTTGGGCCCCACACTTCTGAACTGTCCCAGGAGCACTCAGAAACTGGATCTCTGGGTGTATGGTATTTTTGGCCAACGTAGCCAAATGTAAGGGAAATGGCAAGACGAACAGAAGGTTGGAGGGTAATAGTTTGCCTGCCCACTCCTGACCCTGCCTGCTCAGCTAATCTGTCTCTGTGTATATTTTACAACCCAAATTACGTAGACTAAGTACTCCTATATTTGGAAGGACCCTCACCTCCCGCAGCGCATGTCATCTAGAGTTGCAGAGCAGTGACTTTGTATCACCCTGTGTATCGAAACGTAAATTTTATATGCAGAATAGGATGATAATACCTTAGATCTGACCTTGGGAATTGCTTTTTTTGCTTTGTTTTGTTCTGCTTATTTTTTATTCTGCGCAGGTTCTGAGAGACAAAGGCAGCTCTCAGTTTTTAATTACTGTAAGTAGCTTGTAAGTAGCTGGAACAGCTTTTTATGCAACTTGATTTGAATATATTCCAGGCTGCAGATAGACACCTATTTTAAAGGCACAGCATGCTCATCGTGGCTTTCTGCCAATCAAACAGTTGTCACTTGCTAGACAGTCCTAAACAACTTCTGCTCCTTCCTCAATTTGCTGTCTGCCTGACTGATGGAAACGGCAGGGCATCTCCCCTTCCCCCTCCCCTTTCTTTTCCCCTGAACCAGTGTCACCACATGGCAGGAGAATTCAGCCACTGCTGCTTTAAAACAAGGCACCGTTTGTGCTGCTGGCCCCAGGGCTGGGATAATGACCCTCAAAACGGAGCAGAGCAGATTATCAGTGTAATTCCCCAAGAATCCTCCTCTATCCACAGCTCCTTGGGGTGGATATGGAGGTGAAGAAGAGGGTTTAGTTGGTTTTATTTTGCTTTTTAAACTTTTGAGGCTCTCCCAAGACTGACAAAAATGAAATCCAGATCTGTTTTTTCTTAACTCTGGGCAGCCAGATTATGTATAGATTCTGTGAGTATTGTGGCCTGGCCCTGTAACAATAACACTCAGAGACCTAATCTGAAGCAAAGCTAACATGATAAGTGCATGGAAATATTTATTTTTCTGTTTTATCTCCATGGTGCAACTATGGGGAAGCTTTGCTACTATATCAGATCAGCAGTGAAGCACCCAATGTAGTTCAGCAACCCTACAGAAGACTCAGCTGAACCTCAGGGTCTTTTGGTCCATCTGCTCCCTTACCTCTTGTTGGACTTGCTTGCTTACTTGCTGGGCTATAGCCTTTCAAAGACAGTCCTAGAAATGTTCTCTCTGGACTACTGAAAATATTCTAACTTCTGGTTCCTGATTTTGAGACTTTGACCCTTTGGGATCCTTTATGGTTTTATGTACATTCTAAAGACTCTTTAGCCAGTGACTTTGTCTTAGTTCAGTCAAAATTTGGCTTCTGGCCATCAGGGGCAAAAGCACATAGTGGTGTCAATCCTGCATTTCATGGTTCTATTTTTTTTTGCTTTCTAGAATTTTTTCATTTAAGTTTTCAGGGAAGCTTTGCACAGCCAGCTTTGCTAAACTTTTGACCCTGTGATAAAGATAAAATACTCATGCTTGGTATTCTTAATTATATCTTTAATATTGCGAAATGTAATTTTTTTTTGCCTTAGAAATGGAAGTCTTCCATAGCCATCCAGACATCTCAGAGTCTTTGGGTGCAAAATATTTTTTCTTATCTCTTCATTTTTCCTTTTTTTTTGGTTTAGGTGAGATGCAATACTCCAACTAATTGATGAGGTGAAAAAGAATGGAAAAGTTTTCCTCCATGTCTCTTCTCTTTGCTGCATGCTTTCTGACTGAGCCCTTTGGAAGAGTTCAAACTGCTGAAGGAGAGACTGATCATGGTACGAAACAGTTTTCTCTGTTAGCTGGTTTTAGCTATTGCCTGTCTTTTCCTTGGACTTCGGAAGAATGCACAGTTTTTATTTAAATAATTATCTCCAATGATAACTCACTGCCTGCCAACAGTGCCTTCTCTGTGTCTATGCTGTCCCGTGCATGGTATTCACATTCCCTGTAATCTGTTCTCTTGACAGTTATAGAAATGAAAAATCAGAAAATGCCCTGTTAGGTTGTGCAGCACATTTCCGTGCTAATGTGTATATAGGATCTTTTGTAGTTCTTCCTATATTTCCTATATAATATCAACTATATTCTGCAGTATTTCCATTTGTTTAGTTTGCTTTCTGCTTCTTTCTCTATGTCCCAAACACTAAGGTAGTGAATTTTTAACCTTTTCCATTTTTCTACTGCTATTAGTAGAATAGACGTCACCCACAAAAATCTACTCTGCCTCTCTGACTTGCTCTCTTTTGAGGCCACTCCGTGATTATACATCTCCTTGATCTATTCCATGACAGCACATGTCTAACTACAGAAATCTCTCCATGCTTGATGTTTATGCAGTTCAAATATGTTTAAACATCTATTTGTCTTTCCATCTTTGTCAAATGTTTGCCCTCAGCTTTTTCAATTTTTTCCTTGCAAGGCAAGTTTTCCAGGCCCTGTGTCTTTGTGTTTGTTTTTGGCTTTTTCTCAGAAGTCACAATCTGTCAATGCTAGAGTAGTTGGGAATTTTCCAGTGAAAAGCTTCTTTGTTTTGTTTTTTAATTGAAAAGTAATTTTTGTAAAATTGGAGACAATTATCTTGCAGAAGGTATTTGGCTCCACATATGTTTTAGGTTGGTATGCTCTGAATAGACATTTAGTTTCTTGAACTTTAGAATCCACTTTTTGAAACCAAGTGGATGTTTCTTGCTTCTAGTTAACGAGCCAAAATATCTAAACTGTTCTTAAATAGTGCTTTTGTGGAAGAATTCAGACAACTAATCACACAGCAGCCTCTCATCTGGTTGAACACTGTGCTGAAAATCCCAGCAGTGGAAAACAGTGGAAAATCATGGGAGATCTAAATTGGCTGAGGGTTTCTTCTGAAGTGAAAAAAAACCAGCAAACAGCCCAAACATTACGTATAGTGGCCAGCAAGGAAGAAAAGGACAATTAGTAAATGAAGATGAATATTGGTGTTATTGGCTGCCTTTCCCAATGGCAGCATTATGGAGTAGTAACAATCCATGCAGCTATAGGTGTTCTCCAGTTTTGAACTCAGAAACGGCTCTGAATGGCTTCTCACTGCTGCAGGTCAGCAGCAGGTTCATTCATTACTATTATTACTGATTTCCCAGAAAGATGCGCTTAATTAAGCTGGCTGCTACCACCACATGAATTTTAAGGCAAACTACTAATGTGAGCTATTTATTCCATGCACAATTGAACACACTGCCAATACTGCCTATAATAATACAAAAATGTTGTTATGATTACTAAGAGTGTGTGCTAAAAGACTGGAGACATTTTGTCACTTGGCATCCGTAAGGTTTAAAATATGTTGGCTGGGGTTTAGCATTAAAAAAAGCCTAAAACAAAAAAAAAAAGGGAAAAGAATAATTGTTACTAAAATATCTCACTACTCCTATACACATTTTGTTGTAGCAGGGTAAGTGGGCGATTGTTTTAGCTGGCTCTAACACCTCGCTGCACTGTGCTTTCTCTATTTCCCTCTTTTGCCAGTATTGGGTTCACTTATATGTATTTACTGCAGCCCAGTGTATGCCGGGACCATCCAGAGGAAAGAGAAATCTGGGGGATGGGAATTCAAAGCTTTAGGATTAGCAATAACAAATTCTCAATTACATTGCGATGTGTTTCTCCAGAAATCCCTTTGCATACACAAGGCTCCTTGAGTGAGCTCATTATCTCCCAGAATGTAGAAATGTATTTCACCATTGCTCAGCCAACACTAATGTATTTATTATTCATCTGATACTAGACCAGGCTTTAAGCTGTGTAATGCTTTCTTTACCATTTCATTGTTTATTTGTTTTAATGAATATCCATGAGCCAGAGTCTGAATGCAGACCTGTTGTTTTACTCATGCTTGGCAGGAAAGACTTCAAAAGAAAATGTGTTTTATTTTTTTCAAGGTGCTAAACTCCGAACTGGAATGACAGTATTATTTCTTCTCCTTTTGCAGATATTTGCATGTAAAGATATTGGACCACTTTGCAAAATGAACTTTTTGTATTTATTATCATGGTGGTAACACAAAACCTTTCACTATGAAAATCTTAGTTTTCAGAGCGATTCAGTTCACTCCAGAAAATAAATGCATCCAATCATTGCTAGCATTGTTTATGAATTACCAAATTTGAAATTAATTCTTATCTCTGAAAACAATGCCTCTGAGAAGGGCTCAAAAAGCCCAACCATTTGAACCAGATGTCCATGTATGATGTTGAACGTACAAGAGCCAATTAGAACCTTAGAAACCAAAGCAGAGAATACAAAAAAGTGAAAACAAAGTTATTTTCCTGCAGCTCCATCTAGTGATACCTAGAATGGGGTATTTTATAAACTATTCTGCAGTCATCCAGTGGAAAAAATTGTAGGGGAATAGATGCTATACCTAAGGAAACGCAACCTGTTTCCTTTGTATAAGAAAGTAAAAAGAAACTAAAAGAAAATAGTTAATCCTGTTCCAAAATACCAAAGTGGGAGAAAGATTCTTGAGAAACAGAGGTCCAGTCAACAGATTGCAGTACAGCGTGGTGCAAAGCTATGGCAAAAGTGTGGCACCATCAAAAATAAAGCCCAGGGCTGGGGCAGTTAAGAAAATCAGACATTTGGGCGAGCGACTTCATGACGCCGTCTCAGTCAGTCTTCTGCCCGATCTGCTCTCTAGCCAAAGGTGGGATCAGGCCATCCATTCCTACCACCACGATCCATGAATCTGCCTTTTGGCACTGTCTGGGCCGGGCACCAGCTCCCCACTAAGGGCTTGTGGCCCCCCAGCTGGGCTCAGCAGGAGTCGGGCAGGCTTCCTGCAGAAGGGACCGTGCCCCCTCGGGCAACGGCCTGGCACGGGAAGAAGCCTCCTCTCCCTCTGGGGTTCTTACTGAAAAAATATACAACCACTTTCATTTTCCATTTCTCGTGCATGTTTGGCCGAGTTGTGCTCGCCGTTGGGACTCGGGGTAGATTGTTCCTGCACCAGCAGCTGAATTACCCGAGTTTGGCCCGCATTCAGCTCCAAAGAGTTTAAAATAAAACGTTGAGAGAAACCAGCGGGAGAATGGAAAAACCATGCTGTATAAGTCGGAACATGTGCCCCCTCTGTGAAGTTAAGGCTAATGATAATAGGCTCGCGCATTGGTGAAAACAATAGGATTTATTTACAGTGTGTTAAGTTTCTGTTATTGTAACGCTAGAGGAGGACACACAGGCGTGCAAACGTGGTGAAGTGACACGAGCCAGGCCGGACCTGGACAGGCGTGTGAATTCTGCCAAAGTACTTGGGTACAGCAACTGGAAAATGTAGAGGATGAGATGGAACTGCAGGAGAAATAAACAGTGGAGAAAGCTGTACTGGAGCCACACCAGCCGTGCGCTCTGTACAACACAAGCAGCTTGGGAGGGAGCTCCCATGTTCATGGTCCTGCTGGGTCAAATTCCACATATTTTGTTATTGCAAAAAAATCCTGTCGAAGTCGGTCTTCTATTAAGACAAGAGGCAGGTAATAATAATACTAATTAATAAAATATGCTGAGTCTAACTAGGTATTCTTAGGAAAATGTTCTCCCTGGCCCAAAGGCTAGAGCATGACTTGTGTCCAGAGAGCTAAACGTTTGTTCCTAAAATAGGCTGGATGAATCCTGGCCGCCTGTTGGCACCGGCCTTGGATCTGGACTAATCCATGAGCCATCACCAAGCACAACTCTCCTACAGGGCTTCTACACATCATCTGGTTCACTCTGGCTTTTTGAGGAGCAGCAGGACAGAGGACCTTCCCTAACTGTTCTTGGCTGGTCGTCAGGTGGAAGCAGCTACGTGTGCTTTTCCAAAAGGATCATAGGATCTTTTCAAATACTGCTTTTCTCAGCAAGAAAAAGGAAAGGACTGCAATATCAGATAAAACATGAAACAAGGACAGCTTACTGAAAATGAATTTTGAGGAAATATTGCGTTATTGAGAAAAAAAAAATACAGAATCACAGAATCACCTAGGTTGGAAGGGACCTTTTAAGATCATCTAGTCCAACCAATTAAAAAAAAAAAAAAAAACCAAAACCAAAACAAAAGTAAAAAAAAAAATCACAAACAAACAAAAAACCCGCAAACCCACACAAACCCCACACCACAGCCAAAACACCACCAATCCACTACTAATCCATATCCCCGAGCACCATGTCAACTTGTCTCTTGAATACCTCCAGGGATGGTGCCTCAACCACCTCCCTGGGCAGCCCATTCCAATGCCTGACAACCCTTGCAGTAAAAAAATATTTCCTAATATCTGACCTGAACCTTCCTTGGTGCAATTTGAAGCCATTGACCCTTGTCCTATCATCTGTGACCTGGGAGAAGAGACCGACCCCCAACTCTCTACAGCCTCCTTTCAGGGAGTTGGAGAGAGCAATAAGGTCTCCCCTCAGTCTCCTCTTCCCCAGACTGAACAACTAACTGATTTATTTTTTTCAACAATTGATTTTTTTTTTCCCACAAAGCAAAGCTCATTTTTTCTTCTGTCCCTGCATCTAAGTAGAAGTGGGGTGAGTTGGACTCTGAGCCTTGCCGTGCACTCCTCAGCTGTTAGGCATTTTTTTCAGCAATTCTCCAATGCAAAAATGCACAAGCAAATTTTTAATCTGGGACCAGAAGCCAGGTATCCCCTCAAACCAGAGGCTGTACCGTTAGCTAGGCTGGAGTCAGGCTCAGCCTTTTGTAGGCTCTGCCTCTCACTTGCCCCATAAAGACAAGGCTTTGCAAGAAATGGAAGCAGTTTGATCCCAGTTCAGTCTTGGCTGCCCCTTGGGATGTGAGAGCAATCACATCAAGTCCCCTCAGGCTAAGAGAAGCCTCAAAACAGTTTCCATCTCCCTGCGTGAATGCTGCACTTCAGAAATTATTTCACAAAGGTGGAGAGTAGCAGAAGTATGCCCATCATGATGGGCTTTGGGATTGAAACGTCTGAGTGAATTAATGAGAAATTCAAATGCACCAGGCCAGTCTGGGCTCTGAAGTGGCTCTGCTCAGGTGCCTAGGGAGCTCAGTAGTCAAAGTGGAGAAATCAATTACTTCCAGGTACTTCCAAGGCTGAGGAGATGTCTGAGAATACTTTTTCAGAACTCCAAAGATGAGGCTCCTCTCAGACCAAATTGAGGCAGAATTTAAGTGAGAACAATCAGTCGCCAAATTTTTCTCTTTTTCTCTTCCTTTTTCTTCTGTTTATTCTTATATTCTGCCCTCCAAAAAAGAATTGTTCATGATACATGAAAACCAATGCAAGTTTTTTTTCCAGTCGCTTAGGGAAAATGAAGAGTCCTGAATGTGGCCAGCAGCTATCTCGGAGGTGTTCCCAAGGTTCATCACAGCCATAAGAACAGCAAATTGCCAGCACAGGACATCCTTGGCTGGGTTCATCACACCTGCTGTCACCATTTTATAACAGGTAACGGGACTGGTATTGCACTGAGCCCTTCAGATTTCTGTTTTCAGCCCTGCAAGGTCTCCAGCAGGACACTTGCTGCAGCAGGTAACCCCACAGTTTCTTTCCTAGGCTTTTCTGCTCACCTCCCCAGGCTGTTGGCCCTCCAGCCTGCTTTGGTGCCATCCATCCGGCGCAGGGAAGATGGTCTTAGCTTCTGTCTCCAAGTACCGATGTAATAAAAAATGATGATAATGACTATGGCTTTGCATATGGCCAACAAACCATGATAAATAGGCTTCATGAAAATGGATATATTTGAAAGGCTTCTGCAGTTTTTTGAGAGTCAAGATTATTTTGTGTGAAATGAAGACAAATCACTTAATGTAGTGTTTTTCACCCACAGTTTAAATGGAGGTTTCAGAAAAATGAAAGGGACACCTTTAAATGAGTGCTAGTCATTTCCTACTGACCTCTGGATATTTCAGTCCTGCTTTGGAAAAATAATAATAATTTTTTTCGATGATTTCGTTCTCAAGTGGCTTTTTATTTAAACAGATGCTTTCATTTGTAAGATGGAAACCTTTTTTATTTTCAATAAAATGCCAGGTTCTTGTGAAGAGAAAATGCAAATCTAAAATCACTCATCTCCTCTTTCTTGAAAACACAAAAATCTTTTGTTCCTAAACAGAAATTAAGTGGGGAAGAAAAAAAATCCCAACCCCATGACTTGAAAGAAAATGTAGCAATACTTATCAAGCTCTCCCTCTCTTTCCTTAGTATTTAGGAGGCTCAATTATATTTTCTTGTTGGCATTAAGGTTCTTAATTATGCAGTTGTCTGTTTATTTTGAATAACTGAAAGACTGTGCCAGAAAAAGGAGCAGGGAGAAAAAGGGAGAGACGGAGAAGGAAAGATAGAAACTCATTACCTCTTGCAAACTGCTAATCATTGTAAATGGCCACAGAGGCCAGAGGAGACTGCAGAAAATTACTATCAAGCATGAAGGAATAAAAATACCCTAGACTATATTACCAAAAAAAAAAAATCTTCTCAGTACTAAAGCAACTAGACTGGAAAGACTAATGGAAATGAAGCACAGTAAGGGGTCCTGGCAAGTCCTGTAAGCAAAAAAATAAATAAAGGGAGGTAGGAAATGGGGAAAGAAATGGATTTTATCATTAATGCGCTGAATATATTGGCAGAACCCACCTCTATATCAGAGGGTGCTCTTGATCTTTATTAGCAGGGCTCCGTGAAGCCTTGTTATTTGGTTTTTCATGTCTGTTCCCTCTCTCCTTCCTTTGCTGGAGTTGAGCTGCAACAGGGAGAGCAGTTCTGCTTCCCAAAACTGACTGGCAGCAGAGCCCCTCTGTTGAGTCAAATGGCCAGAAAGCACCAGCCTGCCTGCCTTGAAGGGGACAGATGTGATTTTCAGCTCTGGGTTGAACCTCCAGCTCAAGCTCTTTGCCCACAGCCGAGCTCTCGAGGATGGATCAGTGTCCAGGATTACAAAAGAGGCTCGCCTGGATGCAGATAGAAAGCTTCAGGCGTTGAAAGTAATATCAAGGTAGCAGCCTTTGCTGGCCCTGCTTCATGAATTCTTCACAGGGCTGGACACAGTGGTCCCTGAGCTATTTAAGGGTTTTATTGCTTGCTCGGCAGCCCGGGTTAAAGTCATATTGCTACCAAGTGAATTCTGTGCTAAATATTAGCACTGTAGCTAAGAAAGCTTTCTCTCTCCAGTTTTACCTCTATCAACATTAAAGAAGATAAAAGTAAGTCACAGGATGGGAATATTGCTCCTAGACTTCAACAGAGAGACCTGCTGAATCAGAAGAGCAGAATCTAATGACTTATATTTCAGAAGAAAGAAAAAGAAGTATCTATGTTCAAACAAAAGAAATAAAGAACTTCATTATGCTAAAGAACATTTTCGAAAAAGAGGCTCAGAATGAAGGAAAATTGTGTCCTGTGGCCTCAGATTTTTCTCCTAGTTGTGTTTATGGATTTTTATAGTTAAGTTAACTTATATTCAGGACTTTGATTCGATTCTGCTTCTGAAAATGCTAAGCTGATATATAAAATCTTGCAAACAATACACAATGTCACAGCATCACAAAATGATATGGGGTTGGAGGGGAACAACTCAAAAACACAAAAGAAACATTTATGTTATCTCAACAACCTGAAAATATACATTAACCTTCATGTTAACATTCATGTAAGTTTCCAAAGGGAGTTCCTACAGTTCCATATCCAAACCCTTTTATGTGTGCAAAAACTAGGAATAGCAATTTTATGGGGGCTGTGGCAAGACAGTGATCTTTCTTCTTTTATGATAATTTATTTGATCACTTTTGTTTTAAGGAGGAGTTTGTTTAATCAGAAACAGTGTTACCTGTTTTGACACAAAGTATCAGCCCAACTAGAGCCTAACTTTGGCTTATCTTAAGGCAGCAATTGGTTGCACAAAGACTCAGCTCTGGCGTAGGTCCAAACTACCCTTCTGGTGGTGCCAAATCATGTTGTTTCTGGATAATTCTCTACCCTAAATCCTGGACATTCAAAACACGACTGGTCAAAATAAAATTCTCTTTAATTCCTTCCTCCCACTATCCTGAAGGCAGCTTCTGGTCAGTTACTGTACCCCTCATGGTTGCTGACATTGTCATAAGGACCCTGGAAAGGATGGTAAGTGGTCTCTTCTGGGTGTCATTAATTCTCCAGGGTATCATTTTGAAGGGTGAGTGGGTGGGGATCCCACATGAGACTAATTTTTTCTGTGAAGAAGAAGTTTTCTCAAGAATTTTTGATTCCATGGGAGTTAAATATAAGGGAAATATAATTGTCTTCTTTATTTAGCATGAAAAACTAGGTTTTCTAACCTGTAGGTTAGAGAAGACCTTTCTTTAAAGTTCTTTCCTTTTCTCTCTGTTCTGTGTAGTGCTGTGTACTTTCCACTACTGGTGTCACACTGTGCCAGGTTCAGCAGCTCACCGTGGTGAAGCTTCTTCAGTGAGAACATGAATGATGGATGCTTCCATGTGTGTGAGGATTGTGCTTTCTATACGCGTGGCAAGATAAAGATAAGTAAATGCACATTATGCATATGGTTTATGTTACCATTTTATAAAATAAAAGGGTCCTGGCTGCTGTTAGCACCTCTGTGTTGCTGGAAGCACTAGCATCAGAATCTTGCTCAATTTTCTCATGAAAACTAAATTATCTTGTGACATTCAATCCAATTCTCTTGTGAGGACCTAGGTGAGAAATGTATTGTGTGAACACCTCTTTCTGTATTGTGTGGTTTAGCATAATGCTTGTTATTATTGTGAAATCTCTTGGGAAATGGGTGAAAAGATTTAGAAGGAAGAATTATTAGTGTGGAACTAGGAGAGAGCAAAATTTAGATTTTCTGTAATTCTTGAGTTTCTGCTTATGGGAAAAAGGCATATAACCTAGAGAGTTGAGCATGTGTGTGTGATTTGGTGTTACTTTTTATACCAGCAACCCGTTGTTCATTATTCTTTTAGGAGGCAGTTGATATGTTTTCATAATGAGAAGGAATGGGAAATGAGGCCGTTCTGGGGAAGCCCTTGCTGGTCAGGCTGGTTCTGCACTCCTATGTGGGGGACTGTTGGATCTCCATTGCCATTCTAGGACTTGGGGTAAGTGCTTCCATATCAGCTCAAGTATATGTTGATCTAATGAAAACCATAAGAGGTTTTAATTCCTCAAGTGATGTTCAGTTTTAGGCCAAGCTTAACAAATGCTGGACCTGACACTTTCCTTTGGCCGATCTGGCTTTTTCTTAACCCAGATCTACTGTGTGTTCTGCTTATCAAAACAACAACACATTAGAAATCTCCCTGGACACATACGCAGGTCAGGAGTGCTAATAACATACTTACCTGATCTGTAGCTCATTTTCTAACACACATCTGTTTCTTTCCCCTTCATTTTCACTTCTGCTTTCTCACACTGTTGTGCCTATTGCATTCTGTGGCTCATTTCAGAAATATGTCTGAAATGGTGTACTTTTTGCCAGTCCCCAAAAGAGTAAGTAAAGGGAAAAAGCACAATTCTGTTGTAATTTTCTGGGTTGTTCAACACTCGATTGTGATTCTATGGCCTGACATCCTCTTTTCTGGGAAAAGGGGGAAACAACATCAGAGCATGCCATCAACCCATCACAAAGGCAGTCTGCTCCTTCATGAATTGTGCTATCATCTCCTCCTGTTGTTTGTTTTTTTTTTTCTGGCTGAGCTAAGGTTGCTAGTTTCTTGTTTATCACTGGTACACATTTGCTTTTTGCTTTTACATCTTGATACCTCTCTGACTTCTGTTCTCGTGTGCCCTGTGCCTTATAATATGCCGAGCACAACATCCCAACCAAAGGAGAAGAACGATGCTATGTGGCAGTAGTGAGCAGGCAAATAGATATTGGCAAAAT
The DNA here is from genome assembly GCA_004320125.1 of Scolopax mira. Taxonomy (NCBI): domain Eukaryota; kingdom Metazoa; phylum Chordata; class Aves; order Charadriiformes; family Scolopacidae; genus Scolopax; species Scolopax mira. The sequence goes on from BJBW01003842.1 coordinate 149,552, forward strand.
CCTCTGCTCTCTCCAGCAAGGAAATGACAGGTAACTACAGTCCCAAAGACAAGGATGAATGGATTGTTTTCCAATGTGCTGGAAGTGGAGTGCTGTGGCTTTGTTTTGGAGAGGAGAGACACAGGCCCTGTGCAGCTGATCATCTCAGAGTCACCATGCATATTTAACTGGTGATGTATTAAGACATAGTTGATAAAATGAGCACTAGAGTAGCTCAGCTTTACTCTTTTATTTTAATCATCACACAGCTCATTAAAGATCACCTCAGATACCACTGATGCTTTCCATGAACTGGTTATTTGACAGTAATCTTTCTTTATTTTAAGTATCTCAAGTTTCAAGACACTTTTCTAAAATTCTGTTTCCCAAGAGAAGTCTTGCTGAAGAGATGTGCAGCCTTGCCAGGGATCTGCTTTATGTAAATCTTAAACTGACAATTCAGCCTCAACATTTCAGATCTGCAACCTACTTTCCTTAAAAAAAAAAAGAAAACAGGAAAAAAACGTGTAGGTGGCCTTCAAGAAGTTTCCATTCTGATATGGTGCAGAGCACTACAAAGAAGCAGCGTGACCTTCTTTTAACCCTTCAAGAAAATTGTTCTTTTCTTTACAGATTGGAAGCTTTCCACCAGTAGTAGTAATCTGGGCTGAGTATGTTTGCATTAGACCGTGCAGGAGTAGAACAGCAATATTATGATAGCAGAAGTGCAGTGGTGTGTTCCTTGGCACAGATACCCAGAGATTTATTTGAAGAGCTTAAGGCAGTGTCAGATGCCTAGTCTGTATTCCAGGAGACCATGCCCACAGTGTGTATTCGGGAGTGACATAAGTCACAGTGCTGTCAGGTTATTCACGGTGGTGTTGCGAGATACAGCGTGACAGCACCAAAGCCTGTGCTGATGCCTTGTGATATCTCCTCCAGGGAGGACTCTGTAACTGAGCTTGGATCACCAGCTGGAACACTAAGTCTTTTTCTTTCTTTCTTTCTCTCTCTGGAGGGTCCCCTGCATGCACCCTAGTCTGAGCCTTATGCCCTCATTACACCCCCCTTTAATTTCATACCCAGCCACCCTTCTGCACTGCGCTGCTCTTGACAAGGCAGACTAAACTTGGCTCTCCGTGTTGTGTAAGTCAGTTCCTTTTGGTCGTCTGGAGAAACTGAGTGATGCCCGAGCTCTCCCACTCTCACTGGCACATAGAGAAAGGGAAATTGTGGTCAGACTATCAAACTCCTTTCTGCCAAATGGCAATTCAGTTTGCCAGGCGATTCGCACATGCCTTGGTGGGAAAGAAAAAGGCCAAATACGAACTTGTTCAATTTCCAAGACCCTTTGGGAACCCACTGAATAAGCTGTAAGAGCTCCAGTAAATCTGAATTATTGTTTGATCTAATTATTCCGATAAACAATGGAGGATGCAGGGTCCAATGGAAACAAAAGAAATGGATGTGTCCCAAAAAGATGAAGTGAAACATGGATAAAATAATGTAGTCATAAAGCTACATAATATTACCCTCCTATATTTAGAATTTTTTGCAGCATCTAGCCAAAGACAAAATGTGCTCTTGATAGGCTGAATCCATAGCTTAAAAATGAGAGGGACTTTACAGGAAAGGTTTTGTTGCAGGGAAGATAGGAAGGCTAGGTTTTATTTCCTAATAGTGTTTTTTAGGTAGCTGGCATTTTTGACTAATAATTGGAAAACAGCTAATGAAAATAGCTGAACCAGAGATTAGAGAGTTCACATACCTCAGTCAAACTCCACTGAGCCTTCAATCTGACAGCCTCAGTAGAGAACTGAACTACTGTCACATCTAGAAAGAGATAAAGCCTTTGTCTTTCTGAGCTCAACAGGATCTGTTGGTAGTATCTGTTGTTAATCCGCTCCATTTAAAAACCAAATATGCATCAGCCCACTTTCCAATAGCACCTTCTTTCAAAGAGTATTTTTCCCATGCAAGGCAGCTATTTTCAATCACTGACTTCAAGTCAGCCCAGAGATTTCATGGTGTGTCCATGTGATCTTTAAGAACATGTGTGTGTTTGCGAGGGAAGAGCGTAGCCCTCAGTGGAGTTTTTCCAACAGTTTATAACATATGTGTTGTATGAGGTACTATTATACATATGCAACCCCAGGTGCTGTGCTGTGGTGTGATGTGTATCAATAGGAAAGGTGGAGCATTACAGACTCCATGTTCTTCCCTTTTGCTTTATGCCTCTTTTATACTGTAGGAGTTTTTATCCCTGTTCCATTTCACTCCACTTCACTAGTTTAGCAGACAGAGAAGACCGGAGACAATCTGGTTCAGAAAGTCAGATTGGACATATAGAGAAAAACTGAGTGGGACTGATAAGTTGGGAAGAAGGCAAAGGAAAACTAGCTGTTCTGAGTTGTTGGAAAACAAATATTGGGAGCTTCTGTCCTTCTATAGCTAAATGCTGGGACAAAATCCTCCCAAGGGAAATTAAATTATAGTTCCAGGATATATTTTTTGCAAGCTGTAAAATTTTGATGTAAGTCTCTTTTCTATTCTGCTAAGACAGTTTACTGCACCTTTAGGAACATCAGACCTAGCATGCCAGGCATGTTTATGACCCAAATGAAACTGATTGGTATGCAATAACATTTTATACTATTAGAATAGCAAAAAAAAAAAAAAATATGGTGCAGTACAAAATATTTTCTCCATCAGTCTAGTCAAAGCACCAGCTAGGTCTGACTTTCTGAAACAAGGGGAATGCAAAGTGTCTATTATTCTTTGGAAACACAGTGCAGCAACATGGCCTGTAATGGAAAGTGAGCAATGCATCAAAGACGTAGATCAAAGTCTTTCTTTGCAATAAAAATAATGCTCAAATAACTTTATGGGAGATGAGTGACCCAAACCTGCTAAATTTTCTTTTTATACTTTTGCTTTGCTTTTACACTCCAGAAATGCCAGGCATTTTCAGGAATGCAAGACTCTACAATATGGTGTTGAAATATAGTATGTGAATTGTTCAGCTGTGATATCTGCATGTAACCTGGCACGATTACAAGAAGTCACATTTATGTGTGACAAACATGCCTTCATCTGCCTTTTACCATGCAATCACATCTGAAAAGAATCAGAATTTGTAAAGCACTCATCAATACACCTAAAGGAGTTACAGACTCCTTTATGGTCATTGGTATTCTTTCAGGAAAATGTCACTTTAACTACCATGGCACACTATAGCTAAAACTGACCTCCTGTGAAGTGAGACTTACCTGTTGGTTACATATTTAGGAACAATTATTATGGAATATATATGGAAGACCTGGAGGTAGTAAAGAAATATGTGGCAGGCAGATGATGCCTCATGTTCACTAAAAAAATACTTTATTTTAAATTATTTTGAACATCAAAAGCCAGGTGTTCAGGCAGTACTTATGAAAAATCAACTCAGATAATAAATCAGTAGGATACTCTGGGGATACTCTGGAGACATAATAGTAATAGAGATACTCTGGAGACAAATATACAATTTTCAGCCCCTATAAAATGATCATCATCAGCAAAATTAGAAAAATTAAGCAAAAATAATAGTATAAGCCATTTCTTTTCCCTTCATTCGCTAAAAAGCAGTAAGAAACTAGGAAGCTAACCTCAGCTTAATAGCTACCGCTGAACTGTGGGGTTTTATTAAATGTTTTCCTGTCTCATTTCTTTCTGCTCAGTTAGTCATTTAGACTGGATATAGCTGGTAATAGAGTTTAGCCAGTTCATGCAAAGCCAATCTGATAATCTGCATGTCAGCTTGTCAGTTTTGCTGAGACATGTGTCCATCTAAGATGATGGGGACTTTTTTCTACCCGGATATAATTTAGAACCAGACTTGTATCAAAGACGTGTCTCTGAGCAGACCCAAAGACTGATTTCTCTGAATTCATCCCATATGATCCCACCTGACAATCTATAAACTTATTCAATAGAGTCACATATTGGTAATTATTCATTAGAAAGACTCCATCTGCATTAAGATTTGCACATATCAATTTATCATTTCATTTTCATCCATGCCAAGAGTTATATATTTACCTTTCTGAAGCATCATTTTCACAGACAAGGTTAATACTAATTAAATTTACTTTAACAGTAATGTAAATTAAATGTCTCCAAGAAAATGAATAATCAGAGAGGATTGTGATGAAATCAATCAGATTCCTGCTGTTTCAGCAGTGCAGCTTTATCAAATGATGGGTAGTTAACAATATTGCTTTCTTATGCCCATACTTTTGGTTTGGGGAGAATATTTCTCTTCTTAGCTGGGCTAAAATTATTGAAGCAACCAGCAAATGTTTGAACTACAAGTCTTGGTCCAGGACCCAGGATCTACACCCACCTCATCGGGAAGGGATAGACTTATATAGATGTAGACACAGATCTTTATAGATATAGATTATCTATCTGTCTAGACATATCTAGACATCTATCTATAGATATCTGTCTAGGTAGATATTTTTAGTTCTAGATAGATATCCATATAGATCTAGGTATCTAGAGATAGATTTATATGGATATCAATCTTGATACATTTAGGTAGACATATAGATATCTATATATATATATATAGATAGATAGATAGATAGATATATAGATATCTATATAGAGCTAGTTGGTCAGATATCTGTCTATGTATCTATTTACTAGGAGATAGGATATCTGGATATCAATATTAATATTTATCTATATGTAGATATAGTATGTGGATAGATACAGATATCCAGATATCTAGATATTTATATCTATAGCTAAATTTATCTTTATTTATGTAGATATCTAGATGTCTATATGTATCTGTCTTGCAGATCTTCCCATCATGGAGGAACAGGTGGTGTCAAAAAGCTCTTTAGGTGTAGGAGTATGGCAGGGAACAAATCTCCCAGTTCAGTCTGAATCTGGATTCAGAGCCATGGATTTGTTCATTTGGGCTGTAGGAAGATCAGGATGGCCACGAACTTCTTCACCTGGAAAAGGAAATAATTCATGATGACAAAAGGCCTGAATTTGATGTTTTCTGATCTTTTGCTCACTGGGTAATATTAGCATCTGTAGTGCCTTTCCACGGGGAAGCCAAGCCAGGTGAAAGCCACCATTTTTGGAAGTCCAGCTTGGGAACAAGAGTCTCTGATGGCAAAGCAAGCTGCCACAAGAGGTTAATCAGCCTTAGAAAAGTTAACAACCCAAGTAGAAACAATTGTGTTGCAGTAGTGTTTTAAGCATGGTGGGCATAATGAAAAGGGCACAAAGCTGAAGGTAAAAGTGAAGATTAGGAGTCCATTCTCTATCTCAAAGACTATCTCCCTGACAGAGCACTTTTCATGGTAGTTTCTCTTTCTCTCATTCTTTCTTTCCCCCTCAGTAACCTGCCCCAATATTTAGCATGAGCCTTATGGGACTGCTACACTTTTTTCAGGGTCTGAATGGCAGCTGGTAACTGTAAGGTGCCAGTCTAATAATGATATGATATCCTCTTCAGGGACTGCTAAATAGCATCTCAGGGTTGTGCAGCATCAGGTTATTAAACCTGAACAAACAAACCCAACTTATTGAGTCAGGCTACAGAAATTAGATGTTTTTCCATTCTTCATGCATGCACATAACACCATCATCAACACTAATTGGAGATGTGCATGCAGATGTGACTGCTTCCTATATGTCTCTGATAAGTTATTTATAATGCTGGAAAATGGAAATCCTTGTGACTTTCACTGACAGTATATAGTTTTCATTTTCATTAAACCAAAAACGTTAAAGCAGTGAATTATTTATTTAGTATGTTTTTGTCAAAGAAGTGGTGGGGTTCAGTACATTGAAGGGACAGACTTCCAGTGTAAAAACAGAATAATGTTTAAAGAATTATTGGTGCAAAACAACCCTAAAGCATATCTGAAATATTATACACAGCTGGCTTAGCAAACGTACACACTGATACGATTTATAATGAGTTCTGTAGTTTATTGCACATTTTCCAGACATGCACTGTCTCCTCCCTCCCTCTGCTAATTTGCTTGATTGTCATCTTCTTTCCTCTGTGTAGAAAAACATCTGATCAATGTGATCTTAACGCTGGCTTTGTAGTGCAAACCCTCAGGCTTCAGATAGCAGCTTTCCTGTCTGTCCTGAAATGCAGTTTCGTCGCACACCGTAGTGCTGCAGTGCTTCTCTCTCATTGCTCTTGACCTCCAGTGTGAAGCAGAATGGGAAAAACATCGGATGCTTGTGATGGGAATGCAGACTGCCCTTTGAGCCTGCTCCCTTCCAAGCCTGAATGGCTCTGGTCCATAAAAAGCGTATGTAAAATAGATACTGCCTTTTCTTGACTGTTGCTCCGTCGTAAGACACGTCTCCTAGGCTGCCTTATGGGAGGAGTGGGGCAGGAGATGAGGGTGAGCGAGGGCACATATCCCCCCGTATATCCAAGTGAGGGGACCATAGGCAGCTGCACACCAGCCAGTGCCTGAGACGCTGGAGAACGTCCCCGTGGCCCTGACCGTGTCTTGCAGGGAGGCCACAAGGAGCCACATGTGATGCACAGGGCACTTGGAAAGCCCAAAGGATGACAGAGAGCCCAAACCCTCAGTGACAGGTAACAATCCTGCAGTTGCACACCCTCCAAGAAAAACTACCTGACTTTTCAGATCATGAGCTGTGTACTGCAGTTAGAATATTTTTTATCTCCTTCTTGAGGCCTTCCCTTGATAAGTAACATCATTCAATAGAGCTGATAAAGGTTTTATGACATTTTTATAATCTATCCTTCCTATTTTAAAAAAATTTTTTTGGAGGGCAGCCTCCCTCCAAACCCCAGCTGGCTGCACAATGTTCACCCTCCTTTCCCAAAATCTGAGGTTTGGCTTTCCTTTCCAGCCCTTACCTCTCAAATTTATTAGGTCTCCTTTCTTTGAAAATTGCTGTGGTTTGGCTTTGCTTAGCTACCAAAAATAGCATTGCCTGACTGGATGACCTTGAGTGGAGCCCACTGGCTTGTTACCAAGATAGAGTCTATTGCCTTCCATGACTTGCATGGTGTGGAAAGTCAGAAACACTTTTAATTTTGAACTAGTGACAATGATGAGTCAGTTATTACTACTTGGAGTGAAGTTGGTTTTTCAAGGTCATTCTTAAGGAGAAAAATTAAATTGTTTATTCTGTGAGTGCATTTGCACCCATAGCATATTCGACTCAGCTAAACATTTATTTTCATAGGTATATTACTGAACAATTGTGTTATTTTGAGTTTCCCTTTTGCACATCAAAATGTGGCTTCTGGAAAGAGATTGAAGAATAAACAGCCTGAGATAAGTACTAATTGGATATTTTTAAGCAAAAATGAACAAAAGCCTTGAAAGGCTTTTTTGAGGAGCCCAGATGTAATTTGTAATTATTCACATGAAACACTCTGTATGTGGGGTTTTTATGCTAAGAATTTTTACAACATTGTATGACATTTAAAATATTAAGTAACTACGTGTGATCCATAGTGTGATATTTATAAAAATTGTATCTCTTTGATAATTTTTATTGACCTGACAAAAATATTTTTCAACAAACTTAAGCAAGCAAAATTTTGCTAAAGAATTTCTCTAACCCTCTGCAGACGTGCTACGGGGCGATTGGTAGAGAAAGAGAACACCTGTACTTGCAGGGCAAAGGCTGGGCAATCTGAGAAACAAGAGGAGTACAAAAGCTTCCATCCCCACCTACGTAAGGAAGGCAGTACGCTCATCCTCTAAGGCTAACTGGAAATGAGCTCTATCCATTTGTTTAATTAAGCCTCAAGAACGAAGAAATCTAAATGCAACTAATTAATTTAAAACCCCTATAATTAAAAGTATGATAACAGTGATCTAATTTGGGAGGGCAGCAATCAATACATAAGGAGATCAGCTAGAGTGCAGCCAAAGATACCATCAAAACCTACCAAGGATATGAAAACCCCTGGGAATGTCTCCAACTGAGTTTGGATAATGCCTCGTGGTGTTGAAATCAGTGATGCTGTTTTGTTTGTCTGTAACTTAGGAAAGATTAGTGTGTGGTTATCAACAAATTAGACTTTTAATAATAAATAATGCTTTGGAATAATAAATTCTGGGATTGACCACTGTGTTCTTTCCCTGTGGGGCACAGAGGAAGAAGGAAGGAAACCCCATCCTGTAACAAGCATGAACTATTGAAAAGTTACCCTAGAAGCTGTACTTCTCCCCCAAAATTTACACAGTTAAAGATGAATATATATGATGGATTGAGGTTAAGTGAATGTGGTATAAATATTTATACTACACATTCACATTATACATTTTTTATACAGTACATGGACAAAATGTCCTGACAGAGAACATTTTGCTATGAGGTAACATGAAAGACTAAAAAGTGCAACCTTTTTTCAAGTTTAAACGCTATTATACCTCAGTCAAATGCAAACAATGGATGATGAAATTGTTGTGGGGTTAGGTAGAGGGCTTATTTTATGGCTGATGTAAAACTACATCAGGCAAAGGTCACTTAATTCTGCATTGAATCTTTTACCCAAGGAATGATTGACCTATCGCTACTCTAGGCAGAGCTTCATTTTTAATGTCTGGTGCTCTACAGCTAGATAACATCCCCAGGTTATCTTAACTATCCTCAGTTAAATTAATCAAATATTGATGACCATGATTTTGGACTTGGAAATATGGTGGAGAAGCTTTGGCAAAGAGAGAAGCAGATTGCATGTGAACGGAGAAATTCATCATAATGTCACTGAATACCTGGGGAGTGGAGTTCAAGCTGATTTATTACAACATTGTTTTTCATTTTTACTGGTCACTGATAGGTCTTAGGCTAAAGCAATCTGATTGTGATCTCCAGTCAAGCAGTGAGAGTGACACAGCTACTTCATAGGCATATTTTTTATAGGTAACATGCAGCTTTTCGAGGCTGTGAGCTCAGTCACAATGTCCAGAGCTGTGAGACTGCAGCAGGAGCCACAGCAGAGAGATGTCTCGAGAATTTCAGCAGTAGGAAGTGTGTGTCTGCTTATAGGAAAATATAGGCTGCGTCATGAGCAGGCAGTGCCATGCATTCAGAAGTCCTGAGACAGATCCTCTCTGATGATGAGGTGCACCTAGAAATGTGAGATGTTCAACAATAAATTAGGGTCTTTATCAGCTACAAAATACCAAAAAGTTGTACAATTGGAAACAAATGCAACAGAGTGGCAAAAATGCAGACACACCGAACTTGTTCTTTCCAGTTATATATACACTGGGAAATTCTGAAGTGTATGCCAAGTATGGGGGGAAGAGGCCCATTTTTTTCAGGCTAAGAGACACAGTGTAACCTCTGTGCTCCCTCTTCTCCATCTTCGTCCAAGTCATTGGCTCTAGAGTTTATGTGAGTGAAGAGATCAATAAGGAAGGTTAAAGTTAATGTACCAGATTATGGACTTCAGTAGCCAAGGACCCCTGATACCACAGTACTCCTACCATGGCAGAAAAGTGGATAAAAAGCTGTAATCCCTTCAGATGCTGCTGCTTTTTGGGTTATAGCTTGCCTGTGAAAACTTGATGGCACTTCCACCCCTTGCTGCTTGCACAGCCATGGGCATGTTTGGGGTGCTGCCGCCAGGACGTGATGCTGAGACTGAAGGATGTTTCCAGTAACAGAGGGAGAAGTCCATGTAACATGCAACGGGAGAGGACATGGCATGTGACTGGCCTAAAGGACTGCTTGGCACCCAGCACTTAGGCTTTCTGCTCCGTTTGGCTGTGTACACAACCAGCTCCTGTAATTCCCCCACTGCCTCCCCTGCTAGAAAGCACTGGCTCTTGTGTAGGTTTTGGCTGAGCTTCTCTACTACCCATTATATCTGCCTCTTCCTCCACTGGGGTGACTTACAGAGGGGTTAATACATCCCTGTGTGTTACTGTGGTTCTAGTGCAGGACACTGAGGATCAACTAAACTGAAGAATCTGAGGATGATTCTGCGCACCCAGATGTTTCACTCTTGCTTTCTGCCAGCTTGCCTGTGGGGCGAGGGCTCCCCAGCACTTCTCTGGCCCAATCTGGGGCTGTGAGTTTAGAATCATAGAATCATCTAGGTTGGAAGGGACCTTGAAGATCATCTAGTCCAACCATCAACCTAACTCTGACAAAAAAAACATGTTCCCCAGCACCATATCAACCCATTGAACACCTCCAGGGATGGTGCCTCAACCACTTCCCCGGGCAGCCCATTCCAATTCTTAATAACCCTTTCAGTGTAAAAAAATTTCCTAATATGCAACCTGAACCTCTCCTGGCATGATTTGAGGCCATTTCCTCTGGTCCTGTTGACTTGGGAGATGACACCGACGCCCCCCCCCCCCCCCCCCCCCCCCTACAACCTCCTTTCAGGCAGTTGTAGAGAGGAACAAGGTCTAAAAATAAGGTCAAGTTTGTGCTGTATGGGGAGGAGCCCTGCACTCCAGCTGCCACCTCGAGTGGGTGCCTGGCTGCTGGGCACGCAGGGACAGGGGGCAGGCAGCCAGAGGCAGCCACTGGGCAGGAATGCTGCAGAAGGAATCGGGAGAGGCTGGGATGTGACTCCATCTCGCCCTCTCCACCTGAGCTCAGCCCAAGGCAGTAGCTGTGGGTGGTCACATCCCGGCTAATTTTTAGCAATGAATTAGTATGGAATGACGCTGACCCTTCAGTTTGTGGCTGACAACGTAAACTAAGAAGAAATTTTAAAAAGTACATCAGAGGAGGAACAGGAATGGAAGGTATATTTCCAGTGGCGTTTACTAAGACCATTAAGGGAATAAGACCCCAAGATGTTGGTTTGTCATAGGCAAAAAGCAGCAATGATGGGAGCTGGGCTCAGCATGTCTCCTCTGTTCCTGACTCCAGAGGGCAGCTCCAGCCGGTGGCAGGAGATGGTCCTTTCATTTTTGCACCAGAGGGCCTGCCCGGCTGCAGGCAAGAGCAAAACTCTTCTGTGTGCTTTCTGGTATTTCCCTCACACAGAGCCCCTTTCTTATTAGAGTCTGCAGTTACTGTTTTTCTTTCTGATTAAAATATGCTCTTGGGAATACAGGCTATTTGTGTTATGCTCTTAATAACCTTTCTACTACATGGGGTGGGGTGAAATGTCAAGGCTGATGAATACCATGAACTGAACCCCCAAAAGACAGGCTTGAATCTCACATCGTTATTTTCGCCAGCCAAGGTAGTTTGGCCAAGCCATTACGGTATCGATTCATATAGCTTCACTATAACCTATGTAAGTATGTGTGCATCAATGTTTGTCCAATGTTAGATCTATTTTTTTCAGAAATCTAGAATTCCCTTAAATTGGTTGCATTTGTAAGAACTTCAATTTGTAAGGATTTTTCTGTATTGCTTAGATATTTTTTTTACAGCCATTGAAAAGATAGTATTTTCTCAGTAATTGATCACTTTTATTCTCAGCGCTTTGATTATGAAATGAATGTGGAGGGTAGATTTCTTCTAGTAAAAGAGGGAAGTATTTTATTAAATTTTATCACCGGCATTTTTCCTGCTTTTTAGTGGCAAAAAAGCAGGAGATAAAAGGTGGAAGGCAGAGAAAAATTGAGGTCTGAAGGGAAAACAAGTGGGAAAGGAAAAGAAAAACAAATAACAACTTAATTAGGATTTGAAATAGAAATATTGGGGGCTGTATATTCAAGGTGAGAAACCTGTTTGTTTTGATAAGTTCCTATCATGCTGCTAATTGCATTTCAACTGTAAGGCTGTAACTCACCTGAGGTTTATTTTGGTTTTATTTTCTTTGCCTAGCAAAGCTTGTTGGAACTGGCTTCCCTTGGTTTTATTTACTTAGTGTACAAAAATAATTTTCAGCAAGAGCTACAGCTTTGGGAAACTTGCAGCATTTACCCCTCTCCCGGATATGAATAAAACACTGAGAATAAGCTTTGTGGAAATTAGGCATCATTAATACAACAGTCTGGTTCAAAAGTATTCAGGAATAACTACAGACTGTTAAGTCAGATCAGATAGTGTAGTCTATGAAATAAGAGTAAAAGCATTGAGAACATGGTCTTTTAAGAAAGGCGCATGCCTTCTGCAAAGGCAGGTCTGTCTCAGTTGCCTGCTCAAGCTCTTGGAGGGTGGCAGTGAACATGTTAATAAGCACATGGATAAAGGATTTCTCTGGGGACATAACGTGACATTTCCAAAAGTTGTTGTTAATGTGTTACTCCGGAGGTTATTACGGAAAATAAGTTGCCATGGGTTTAGAGGAAAGGGCCATTTATGGAGTGAAACCCAGTAAGAGGACAGAAAGCAAATAGCTGCCCTCAAAGGTGGCTTTTCAGGATGGATATGAGTCAGCAGTCTGTTCCCTCAACTGTTTTATTCAGCACCTTCATCAATGATGTGGTGGTAGGGGTTTGCTGTGTGATGTCCAAGGCTGCAGCTGGCACTAAGGTCTCTCAGACAGCGAAATGCTATGCTAACGGCAAGGAACTTCGAAAGGACCTCAGAAGTGTGAGGGTCCAACCAAGTGTGAGGGTCAAAAGGTAGAAAAAGGGTACCAATGCAGGAAAATATGAATGAATGTATCAGGAAATAAAATAATGTAATGGGCCTACTGCACTGCATTAAACATAGAGATGGCGGTTACGGCTTAGGAAAGAGATCTTGGTTGTCGCTGAAAACATCAGTTCAGCGTGTAGCAGCCACCAAAAAAACGTTAGGTGTTGTCAGGAAGGAAGAAGGAGGGAATTATATAAAAGTTTGATAAGGTCACATCTTGAATGTGGTGTATGCTTCTGATCTCCACATCTGAAGAAGGATACTGTGCAGCTGGTGTGGAGGAGGGCAACAACATGTTCAAGGGGTTGGAGCAGCTACTTTAGCCGGAGGCACTAGGAAGTTTGGGCCTGTGCAGCTTGAAGAGACAGACGAGTTGGGGAAAATGCGATCAAGGTTTACAAAATTATAAAAGCCAGGCAAATACCGATAAGGCAAATACAGAACTGCTCTTTGCCACAGTCTACAGCAACTTGTGAGCCTTCAAAGCTAGTATGAGATGATTGGTTTAAAACAGATGAAAGGGTGTCTTTGCACAGAGGGCCATGAGCCTTTGCAATCCATTGCCATTTCAAGCTGTAGAGGCAGAGAGTACTGCTAGGTTCAAGAAAGAATTAGAGGAATTAATGGGTAGCAGATCTGTAGTAAGATCTGAAGTGTAGTGTTCATCTGTTTGTCCTGAAACATCCTTAAAACAGTCTTTCTGGATGCTCTAGGAGTGTAAGAAGAACTGACCACAAAAGGTGGCCGAGCTCAAATATTTTCCTTCAGTCGCACTGTCCTTTTGACAGTGCTGGACGCAATTAGCTTTAGCCAGTAGGTATTTTTATGTTCTTAGAAATAAAAATAACAAGATATAATTGGGATCCAAAGAATTTTCAAAGTTAATCTGTTCTTCTGGACCAATAGTCCATATTTTTACAGTCAGAGTGGCTGCAGATTTTAGAAAAATTATATGTTAACTTCATAATGCTGTGCTTTCTCAAGAAACAATGCTTCCATGTTCTTTCTATCAGGAAAACTTTTACCAGATGTTTCTGTGAGATTTTTACTATCCCAGGCCACATCAAATTGCATTTGGAAAAATAAGCCCCTTCTGGTTTTGAATGCAGCCCAGAATCAAAACCTGAGGAGATTCAAAGCTTGAACTTTTCCTTCAACCTTGAATTTCAGGAACAAGAGGTGTTCAGTTTTAAAGTTATGATTTAAACTAGTTTCCAGTGAACTGCTTCCAGTCGTTCTTAAAACTGAATTGCACGTCCTCCTGCTCCCCCCCTACCCCCTTCAAAACAGCTTTTACTAGTTTATTTTTTCCATTAAAAGAAAGAGAAACAATATGCAACCAAATGCACTGATGACATGGCAACTAGAACATCAGCTAAGGTTTATAACCCTAGCCTGGTATTTCCTAACAGAGGTTTTCTCTTGCTCTTGTTCATACTTGCAGCAAAACTCCCAAGGGCATTACCAAGTACAAAATGGGGTCTTGAGTTGTTAGGAAATTTGAGGCAATGGGAAAACAGATGCGAAGAAAGATACCAAGGTGACTTTAGGAACATTTATTCAGGAGCTCATCCCAGGTCATGAAGAAAACACAAATACAAAATAAGCATAGAAAAGCTTATTTCTGGGATAACTGGATCATAAAAGATGCTTTCAAGGAGTCAAGTTGTGGAGGGCCTCAGAAGTGAAACCAAGGGTGTCATAGAGAGAAGGAAGACACTTGAAGAAGATGAAGAGAGGTTTGATACAGTTAACCCAAGACAGTTAACCCAACAAGATAGGAGAAAGGACAATAGATTTTTAGAAAGGTGAGACTGCTTTTGTTAAGGCCAAGGGGAGGAACACTGCCAATATTCAAGATGGGAAATGAGAGTTTCTGTTCTGAAGGAAAGTCTTTAAGAGCTTTGAAACAGAAAATATTGACAATTTGCATCAAGGCAGAGCCTAGATGTGGTACCTCAGCACAAATCTTGAATGGACAATGTCCTGCAGAGAGAGGATTCAATGATAACAATGGTTTCTGTAGATAATCTAAGGAGAGCTGGAAGGGGAAATCAGAAGGGTTTTTTCAGTAATGCTGAACTTGGGCTGCTGTAGCATATCCACAAGGAAATTTTAAGGACACCAACTGAGATGTTAGGCTAGCAGATCTGAGGTATTTCCTGTTTAAATGTATGTTTGCTTTTGACAAATTAAGCTGTGCTAATATAATGGTGGGGGCAATGTTTTCTACAGCTCCATAAATTCCCATCTTCATATAATTCACTTTTAATTCTGAGCCGAGGTGCCATTGGCAGTCCTGGCTCTTCAGGGAGTTCTCAAAGCTTCACACCTCAAGGGATTAGGGATGCAGCTCAGAAAAACAGGTGTAGTTTCCAGACAATTTTAAAGTAACACAGTTCCTTAATAAAGCAAATGTTTAATGTACACAGAAAATATTTTAAACTGAAACCCTAAATTTTACTTCTAATACCCTCAATAAGTTTTAAAAGAAATTTACTAGAGCATTTCTCTTTGTATTCCTCATACAGTCTCCCCCATTTTGCTGCTGCTGTATATCCAAACATGAGTTTTTGAACACTTTTATTGCATACAAAGGCACTCCCCTCTCATCTTGTTCCCAAGACAGCTCTTAAAATTTATAGCATGACCACAGTATGTGTGTAAAAATGTCATCCATGCTCAGAGTTTGAGAAGACTGTCTCTGTCACAGCATTTCCTCACTGCTCACTGACTTTCTGAAGCCTGTTTGAAATTTTCTGGGGTGCCTGAATGTTCTCTTCTTGTCTGAACTGAAACTGCTTTGCCAGCAGACATATCTTTTGGTTCTTCATCAGTCAGGCTCAGGGCAGTCCTTAACTTTCACATCCATAAAGAATTTTTCATCGAGCAACTGTGGATGACCCGCCAGATGTCTTTCCTGCAATGGAAAGTTTTTCAAAGCCTCAGAAACAGTTACCAAACATCTGAGCATGTTTAGTAAGTGCCATATCCTATGTCTACACATTTCTGTGTAATCTAGCTGAGTTGCTCTATCCCACAGTTTTCAAATGTTTGGAGATCATACTAGTTTCCATATACTCTTCTCTGGCTTGCTTTCCTTTTCTTGAGCCAGAAAGAGCAAATGCCACAATACAGGATATGTGACTTTTCCTCCAATTTTTCAAAATGTAGAATGTCCATATTTTCCTTCTTCTATGGCAGATGCAGGCCCAAGGGTCCTCCACCATCATATGAGTGTTCATGGATTTGAAGAGTCTTTTTAGTGAAGAAGGCAAGGATTATTTTCCTTTGTGCTTACTGGTGGAATATATCCAACCTTGAGTAAGAAATGTTCATGTTCTGCAGAGATTTTGGTCTCTTGATTCAGGTAAGTAAAACTTAGGCTGTCTCAGTATGTGAAAAAATGGAAAAGTTGCATTACACCAGTCGTCTCTTGGTACTGTATTTAAGTATCATCTTATATGCTCCAGAATGTATGAATTATCTCAGCTTTCTGCAATTGCTAATATTCTGTCTTTTCTCATTTAGTTAGAGCATAGCAAGAGAAGGTGATTTTAAAAGTCTTTAGTTTGATTTCTAACCATACCTTCCCACTGGAATAATTATGGAGATGCAAGATCTTGGAAACATACTTGCAATCTAAAATTACTTCCCATTTCAGGGAGACAGGATTGCTGATACAGTGCTGGTTTCTGTTCCTTTAAACGCTACCTACTCCCATTCCTAGTGGTCTAACCCAGGTATGTTTTGCTTCTGCACCAGTGGCATCTCAAGAAGGTTCTACTCCCTTGAGAGCACATTTGGAGACTTGGGTAAACTGATGCAGAGAAGCTGGAAGGTGGATGATTGCTAACCTTACAAACAGCTCCATATTTTACCATGTATTTTTGCTGTCAGAAGCATATTTTTAATTGACAGGGGGAGAATCACTAGGAGATGATTTGATGACAGCTGCAAGTTGCTGCTGTGTTGGAGCAAGGCAGTTAAGAGGCTTTCTGTCCTTGCAGCT
Organism: Scolopax mira; assembly: GCA_004320125.1. Lineage (NCBI taxonomy): Eukaryota > Metazoa > Chordata > Aves > Charadriiformes > Scolopacidae > Scolopax > Scolopax mira. The sequence goes on from BJBW01003842.1 coordinate 166,128, forward strand.
GTAAAGTCTGAATGTTCATCAAATGCATTGTTTTGCAGGTTTGAACCTGGCCTCATAAATCTAGTTTCTTTTTCAGGAGTAAGATCTTTCTTATAAATTGCCTTTTTAGCAACCCACCCAAACTAAGCACTCAGTTCAGCTAGGTGAGTTTCAATCTTTATGAGCCTTGAATTTGCTTATTAAACTTACACAAAATCAGAATTAAGATTAAAGGGAATCTCCACATATGAACAGTCTAGAAAAACAAGTTGAAACTCACTTAAACCATTGACTCCATAAAGACTGTCTTAGGCAACTGCACTCTTACATACGGGTGCGGGGATACTGGAAAAGGCGTATGTATTTGAGAGTAGAGCTTCTTCATGAGGAACTATGATAGAGCACTATTATAATCCCCTTGATCATTATGTGTAGACAGTGTATAGATAGCAGTCAGACAAATGGGGGTGGAATAGGCACTTGGATTAGAATATTTCAAAATAACATCATGATAAAATATAACCAAAGAAGAAATATGCCGGTATTCTTGAGGGACTGAATCTCTAATTAGCAATTCAGTATAGTTCTGCCTCCCTCAGCCCCTTCTCAATTTTGGAGGAAAAAGAAAAAGAGAGGCCTTGTTAATGTGGTTTTAAAAGCACATAACCTTGGAATGACAAGATGAAGCTGTCATTTCTCCAGCCTCCCGGATTCAGCAGCAAGAATGGATGGCACACAGTGTGTGACAGGAGGAGGGAATGGATTGCAGAGGGGACAGAGATTTTCTGTATTCACCGCCTGCCTGTGTTATCCCATACTTCCCTTTGCTCCTCCAAGTCAGAATGCAATGAGCAGTCAATGCTCCGGTAAAGATCAGTGCTAAAGAAACTCTCAGATTAAGTTTCGAAGTCAACGGTGATGGCTCAGGAAGACTTAGACCTTTCTATAAAAGCTCACTTAACAATTTAGTTCATTTCTTTGCCCCTCATCCCTACCTGATGACTGCTGCTTATCTTTTGTTTAGGTCTGGGCTTCCATCCATTCTGACAGAAGCTCACACTCCATCCATTTAAACCTAGTTTTGCTTATTTAAGAGAATGAGGGGATTTTCCATCCTTTTTTTTTTTTTTAACTCCTTTCCTTCTCAAAAGAATAGATGTGAGCTGGAGTCAGATGGTGGCTTTATAGATCTTGGAAAAATGACTGCAGAACTGTTAGTTTCACAAAATGCTCAAGATGAAGCATTGAAAGATACAGAGGTTGTGTTCAGACCATGGGCTTTGTGTTTGGAAAACAAAATTCAGCATTGCAAGAAAGGAAACTGAGGCATAAGTTATTTGACAGTATGCTACTAAGTGGCTATCTGAGCCTTACAGATTGTCACAATCAGAGTTTAGCAATTTTGACTTAAATGTAGAGGCTAGGGATATTTTTTCTGGTGGCCTTGCCTAATGATATGTCAAAGCTTAAGGCTTACAAAAGGCTGTGAGCCCCAAAAACACTAAGACAGAGCAAGACTTTGTTAGATGATCTGAGCACTGGGGCATTAGAAGTGGATGTTCAGATAAAACGATGAATGGCTGTTTATATGCAGTCATAAATCAAACTCACCCGTGCAGCTCTCTGCCCATTTAATTGGTCAGAGATACCCAGAGATGCTTGGAACATTTATCCCTGTAGAGAGAGAAGGCGTATGTTTCTGGCAGACAAACTGACTTTGACACTCAGGCCCTGAGATTGTCAGTAGGAAGCCAATGCCTCTAAAAATCTCCATCTTTTAGGAAAGTAGCCAACGTAAGTAGCTTTGTAAGTGTCATTTAAGACAGATTGTCTGAGATGTTTCTCTTTGTGAATGTCTAGGAGGTTTATTCGTCACAGGCTGAGAAGAGTCATACACATGCACCCTCAGGTTCTTGTGGGCCAGTGGGCTGTATGTGAGCACCACAGGCAACATCAAGAAATTGGAAGCAGAAAAATAATCCCAGCACTAGAAATCTTAGAGCCTCTTCAATATCAGTGATGTTCCCTATAACCTATCATTTATAGTTTCAGATTCCACCATTTTTCCTGAGAGCTTTGATATATTCCGTGTTTTGAGTTGGACATTGCCCTTTAGAAGTCTAACACTGTGCCCCCCCTGTTTAGCTTCATTTTGCATGACAAACTCTCTGACTCTTTCATTGTGTGAAACAGATTCTGCCTGTGCTCAAAGCCAATGCTGAAGGGGTTTGGCAGTTTGAACAGAAGTGTGTGGGCTGGTAAATGGTGGCTTCAGAAAGCCAAGAGCTCCACAGGCCTCAGTGGTGCTCAGCCTTGCCCTGCACCTGCAGGGTGCAATTTACCTTTTACATGGTAAAAGCTCACATATGCCCAATGCCCTGTTTTGAAGACTTAAATTGAGTGTTTGTGGTATGTGGAGCTCCTCCCGAATCTGTTAGCCATGGCTACTTTAATTCACAGTGAAGCAGTTTTGCACTTGACCACTGCTTCATTCACGGCATGTCTTGGCTTTATTCTTTATTCAACATTTTAAAAGCTGAAATTTGTAACTATACGGGGAGAGTTTGCCTTAGAAGATGAGGGAATTCTGCCATTACATGCATCATACAAACTGGGTGACTTCTGAAAAGAAGTTTGATCAGCCTCCAGTAACTATCATCCCACGTGGTTAATGGTGAGTTGAGTGTAATTAGCTATTGAGACTGAAAAGGCAAAGCATATACTTCTAATGGCCTGTCCTGACCAGGAATGGCAGCTGTAGTCAGTTATGCAAAAATCTTGAGTGATGCCAACAGGAGCTGAAGTTGAAAGCACAAATGTTAACAGCTTATTGACTGTAGGCCTGAAGGTGCATGTGAGGTTAAATTTGCAAAATGTGACCACTTTCTGGTTTCCCAAACTGAGACGTCTTTATCTTCCCTGGGGTCTGAGGAGGAATCTGGCTGCTGGATTGAGGTATCTGTACACAGGTGGAAAAAATTGATGTAGTTGTTTTCCTATGTGGAAAAAATAACATTTTTTTTATATGATACTAAAATGGCTTGTGATATTCTGTGTTCTTTAGACTAACACTGATATACCAGAGAGATCAAAGCATTGCAGTATATTTTATCAACTTGCCTGTATTCTGAACTATGAAATTGTATTTTCTCTTGTTCTTATTCAATTTATGATTTATTTTTCTCCCAGTATAAATCAGTTTCTGTTCTATGGATTCATGGCAGGTATTCCATCTTGTTTTTCAATATGCTATGTCTAGAACAAATATCTAGTCAGTCATGGGTGTATAAAATATTAATCATACGTGTTTGAAGGTATGTTGCTATAGCAATTCCTTTAGTGCGAGGAAAAATCAGCATATAGCAGGCCAGGGATATGAGAACAGTAGGAATTACAAAGCTATAACGGCACTATTAACATATTACTGCATTGTAATGATATTATTTCCTAACTATTCTAGTCCCCAGCTGGCTAATTTTCAAAATAGAATTCTTCAGGAGGGATTTCATAAATGACTCTGACACAAAAGATGCTTGCAACATGAAGAAGACATTAGCAGTCTCAAGAAAATATTTTTTTGGAAGAGAATGTAGGGAAACGTACAAAATACCTTCTGTTCATGACTTACCAGGTCCCCTCTTTTCCCTATTCCAATGTGATCTACCCTGAGGGGCTGAACATGACAGGGCTGAATGGAGGAGATTAGCAAGACCCTGCTTTAAAAGAAGTGCTCTGAGCTTAGTATGTAAAGCTGCAGAGCAGGAAAGCTGGGAGAGCCAGCAGGAGAAGATATGGAAATGTAATTTCATCTTGTATTACAAATCTAACTGGAAAATTTTAAAACCAAAGCAGAAAGGACATTGTCTCTGAGAGGATTGTAATTTTCTTGTGGAGAAAGGAGGCTGTAAATTATGGTCCAGTTCACGTCTGGAAAAAGAATGCAATGGTAAATTGAACTGATTGGGAATATGGACAGGAGCATAGCATGAAAGAGGAGCTAGTCAGACAGGGATACACTTAGTCTGTATTAAGGCTGCTAATCCTCTGGGTGTATTAGAATTGCCTTCACTGGGGGGGACGGTAGGGTCAGCTTCAAGTAATCCCACTTTTAGTATTTAACTCTTTGAGTTCGATGATTTCCTACTGTAGGTGTTTGCATTTTGTTGCAAACATCCTGAATTGCCTAGAACAGATCCTGCCTTGCTATCTTCTGTGTTTTAAACATTAAAGTCTTGAGGCCCAACTATCCTAATATCACTTTTTTTTTTTTCCTAACACTTCTTCAAGGAAAAGAAAACAAAAAGCAGACAAACGAACACTGCAGTAGACCTTTGGATTTGTTGCATTGATTTAGTGTCTGAATGAACAAGGAAAAACATTTATATTCGAATGGATGGCCTCAGACAGTAAAGATCAGAGGGAGCTAGCTATGCATCATGCACATCCTTTCTTTTTAATTAAAGAAAATATGAGCCTTCAAGAAAAAGAAGCAGCAGTTCAAATAGGTATTAAATTTAATAACAAACAACCTTTACAGAGATGGATCATTTTCTCACTGTTTTGTTATACAACAAAGTGACAGTAAAAAGCAAGAAAACAAAAACCAGGAAAATTTAACTTGTTAAAGAAAAAAAAAAAAAAGCAGAAATACACTGCTATTGTTGAACATGCTTTCCAAGGTGGAGAAAGTTTTCAAAAGGAGAGGAGAAGGAAGCCGAGAGATTTTAAGAAAAGTTAGAGCTTAAAAGGACATAATTCCTATTTTGGTCTCCTTGGGAAATGTGTGAAAAGAAGCTAACAGACTATTTAATTTAAACTGCAATGGAAATAAATAAATCAGAAAAATATAAATACCTAGGCATTTGGAAATAAACAGTTGTGCTTCACCATTGAACCCTTCTGTTAAGCTACAACTTGCACCCAGATTTCACTTTCCAGTTACCTAAAAGCCAAAAATTCAAGTAGCTCTAATGAATTTTTCAGGTATCAGCAGCATCTAACATTTATACAGCACAGAATAGGCTGCTGAACAAATCTTTTCAGCACTGCATAGTGCCAGGCTTGTGGCAAGAAACTGTGATACCACAAATATATGGCCTTTCTGTAAAGGAAAACCTCTCAGCATCCAGAATGTATCAGTTATTTGAGAAAGGTTATATAAGTGCCAAGCAGAATTACTAAATAAGTGGTTGATATTAAGAATTGGAATTTTGCAAGCAGTCTTGGCTGGCGAAACAGCTGTGATCAGGGTCTGCAACATTTGGGAGGTGAGTGTGCACAGCATATATGTGTCCGTGTAAAAATGATATGGGTGGCTGCATTATGGGTCTTATTACTGCTGTGTGTGTATAGATAAATATATATTTATATAAATATGTATTTTTTTTGGAATAGTGAGTGCAGTGTCTATGAGTACCTCCTACACAAATACATACATATAGTCATTAGGTGTGAACTGAGATTTTTCTAATCATCTGTTCTTAACTACTTTTTCCAAAATTTTGGAAAATATTAATATTTGCCAAATTTAAAAGTATCAGGTTGTTAGATGAATCTTGTATAGAAAGTAGAACCTGTACAACAGGCTATTCCTGCCTCGCTCTCCCAGTTGGCTCGCTTTCTCAAAGTTGGTTCCAAATGTCTTAAGAATGTATCTTTTCCATTTTTATTAGAGGGCCATTTCCATTCATCAGGAAACTGGTTTTACTGATCTCTTGAAGGGTCCTTTAAAAAAGTTTCCACTACTGTGCCTAATCTAGCACTTTGTCATTTCAAAGTAATACACAGACACAAAGAGGGCACAGAGTGAAAATGCAAAACACTGGGGAAGGTGTCTAGCCAAAGCATACATCTACTATATGTTGTTGCCCTATTTAGTTTATGTTTTCCAGTGAGCTACTCTGGACCCTTATGGATCAGCCCTCTATACTGCCCCCTCAAAGACTCCACCCTGTAGGCACCTTCTGAAACTAACCGAGAGAAAAATCTCCCATTTCCATTTCAATCTCCCATTGAAAGCTTTGGGAGTCTTGCTGCTGACTTCACTATAAGCCAGGACTTCAACTTTTTAGATTTATTCAAGAAAGAACTGAGCCCTATAGCCACAATACACCCCTTCCTGCCCCTCTGCCACCGCTGTGGGCACCCACAAACGCTTGTGCTCAGTGTCAGGCTGACAGTGTGGATGCTGTTTATTTATTTCTATTCCTAGCTCGGCTGAGCGTGCTAAGTGAGGGATGCGCCAGGCGGCCTTATTGCAAATGGCCTTTTAATGAACTAGTCAAGGATTTAAATTATCCAAGAACCTGGGAAAAAAAAAAAACATTTTAAATTTAAGACCCTTTTAGGCAATTAAAACCTGACATGCTGCCATTGAAAGCAGGACAGGGAAAAAGTGATTCCACCTCTTGAGATTTACCACTTACAGGGAGAGATAATGGCATTTCAGCCACCCCAGGTACTGCAGCCATCAGAGGATGCTTGGAAGTCAGCTTCACGAATTGATTCTGGCTGTGTGGCAACTCAAGTTGATCCTCCAGGCGTGAGAGAGTGTTTGGTCACTGAACAAACTGGATTACTGTATCTTGGGCCAGTGCCATTTCGAAATATGGGGGAGGAGAGGAGTGAGAGAGAGAGAGAGGAGGATATCCACAGCTGAAGAGATTTGTTTCACTAGAGTAAATAGTTTTATTTCCACTTTTTTTTTTTTTTTTAAGATGTGATGTGATTTACTTCTATTTGAGAGCAAATCAAGTTGAGTATCTTAATAGTCAATATATGGAGTGTTTGCAAACTGGCAAATAAACTGCTATTCAGAATTTGCTAAAAACCCTATCAATAATGTACTGTAAAAAAAAATAACATTTGCTGAGCTGCACCGCTCTGCAGTAATGGAAAATTTCTACAGTCTTTCCACTTACCCCTTGTGTGGCACTGAAAGGCTGAAGCATTAAGCAGCTACGTATGTTGTGCTGAAGAACCACACGGTGAGGCCCTGAAAAATCACCTTTGCAAAAAATTCCTTGGTAGTTAAAAAAGTCATAAAGTCAACACCTAAGCACAACCATACCACTCACTCATGTGCTCGATTCTCAGGTGCTGTGTCAGGGGCAGGATTGCTCTGCACAAGCCCTCCCCATGTGGACCTGGGGAAGCCAAGCTGTCCTTGCCCTCCCGGTGGTTACCGTCCTGGCACTCTTATGCTGGAAGCTACACTTCAGTATGTGTTCCAGTTTAGCTGTATCTGTCTGTTACCAACGTTCTCAGATTTTTTTATAAGCTTAAATAAAGCATATGCTGGATGCCTAGTTTCCTTATCGACGTGTGGGAGGACCCATCCTCCCCTCTCCCGAGTGTCTCACTTTGCACATGGTCTGGCTGCACAGGTTGGGTTGGCCACATGGAGAAGTCTTCCAGGCAGCTGAGGAGCAAAGTGTTGGAGATTGGAGACGACCGCCCAGTTTCCTGGAGCAGAGGACCAGAGGAGCTGCAAAATGCTGGCACTGGCTACGTGAGTGCTGGCAAGGCTGTTTTGGGAAAGCTCGTGGAGGTTCAGAGGGGAGACCTGTTCTTCATCAAACCGACTGCTGCTGAGTCTTGCAATCTATTCCCCTTATCCCTTGCAACTAAATCCACATGTATAGTTAAGATTAGTTAATGGAAAAACGTGAAGTACTGTGTTTAGCCAGCGCAGTAAACTTTAAGGAGGTAGAAGAGCTCTGTTTTGGAGTGATCAGAAGGAGCAGTGCCTGGCTGTCCCATGCTGTGGGTCCCCTGAAAAGCACCTTACTTCACAGCCACCCTCTAACACTGAAATGAACAGCAGTTTTTTCTTGCTGTTCTAATTGTAATATGTCTCTCATGAGGTAACTGCAATATTCGTAGCAGAAAGGATACCCATGAAAATGAAATTCTTCTGTTCTCCATTATTTTTCAGAAAAATGCAGTTATGTGCAGCACATTCTGACACACAGATGTATGACAGTGGAAGAGGCACGAAGATCGCTCTGGCCTGTATCAGGAACAGTGTTGCCAGCAGGAGTAGGGAAGTCATCGTGCCTTTGTACTTTGCACTGGTGAGGCCTCACCTTGAGTACTATGTTCAGTTTCTGGGCCCCTCACTGCAGGAAGGACATTGAGCTTCTGGAGCATGTCCAGAGGAGGGCCACCAAACTGGTGAGGGGTCTAGAGAACAAGTCATATGAGGAGAGGCTGAGGGAACTGGGCATGTGTAGTTTG
>BJBW01003844.1:0-16035 GCA_004320125.1 Scolopax mira
CCCACGAGTTTTAATTTCAATTTTCCCCTCCCGGCCACGCCGATGGTGGGGGACTCTTGATTTGTGCGAGTGGCTGCCACGTGGTCCTTTGTTCCCATCTGCGGCCAAACCACGACACCATGGCATCACTTCTGATCAAACATTAAATCCATGACAAGCTGATAAGTATTACAGAATCCTCATCTCATCTCTGTTCCTCCTTGAAGACACATAGTCTACAACTGATCTCCGATTCCAGGAAGGAAAATGGCCCTTCCCAAAATTCCCCAGCTTCCTCTCAGTCCAAGAAACTTCTTGGCATCTGAAAGAAGAAAGGAGAAATTACTGCAGCTAACTGCAATCTCAGCAGCTATCTGGTTGTATGAGAAAGAAATATAAACCATCCTGGTTTATGTGTTTTATTATTATTTGTGGAAGTGCGTACCAGCACCACTACCACCACCTTTATATGTTGCATTTGAGACAGTGTGGCTGGGGTTTTGTGCAGAAGCCTAGGGGGGCTGTGTGATCAAGCCATGCCACATCCACAACTTATGCCATTGCCAGGGCTATGCCTGTCACACAGGCAGAGCTGGGACAGGGCAAGTGGCCTCTGATGGTGCTTGTTTTTCCACAGAACTTCTCTCATAACTCACAGCCCCCTGGGGAATCATCTCTCAAGGTCTAGCAGATCTCACAGTCAATCCAAAGACTTATACCTCCTTTCCACAGCTCTGCAACCAATGCCCTAATTCTGTCAGAAACCTCATAAACACAGTCCCATGCTAAATACATGTACAGGAAAAGATTGCACACACTTACTGAGGTGGGCATCTGGACCAGTAGCTTTGCAGTTAGCATTGCGTGCTGTGATGTGGAGTGGGCAAGGGGTTGTTCCTACATGTTGTCTCATGGAGATCCTGTGGGGGTTGCAGGCATGAAAAGTGTGCAGCACCACTGACATGTTTTTCCCTAGACTGTGTTCCAGAATTGCTGATCCTTGTACCAAGAGCATAGATGTCCTTGGATGTCTGTGGATGTCCTTGGATGTCTGTGGATGAGCAGGGGGTTGGTGGAATGCTCTCCCCTCCCCTGAAGATCTGTTCAAGATCTCTGTGGTAGTGGCACATGCACTGTGGCACCGCTGAAGCATGGGTTTGCCACCTCCTCAAGAACATGGTCTTCATCTATTTGAAGTGTATGCAGCACCACTTGTCAGTCCTGTCGCACTTCCAAATGGTAGGAAGCTTTTGCAGCAGTAGGAAAAGAAGGAAACAATAATTAAGCAGAGTGATAGAAGAGTGAAGAGGCTGATCAAGGGGTGGGGGAATAGGAACCTTTCTTTAGTAGGTGTCCTCCATGGTTTAGAGGACTGTGGGTATGAGACGGCTCTTTTTACACCATGAGATGCACTATAGGATGTTTCAGGAGCTCTTGATAATTGAAGAATCCTTTTGTGTTTAGCTTGCACTGAAGGACTGGACACTGGTGAGACCCAGTCACTGTTCATCACAGGAAGGTTTGAAATTCCTTTTTTGAGCATTTTGAGTGGAATTTCTGTTTTAGTACCTTCTAAGAAGAATTCTTTTGGCATGGACCAAAACTGTTTTCTGTAACTACTAGGGACAGCCAGGTGATTTCCTTCAGAACTGCAGTACTTCTCCAAACCTGAATGCTAATACAGATGTAGTATTTGTTTGGTGGCTGGGTAAACATAAAGCCATGCTCACTGGGGGCTTGCATTTGATAGAAGTGTAATTTAAGCCCAGATCTTCAAAGCTGAAAGCCTACTTCAGTTTCTTATTATATCACTTGGTCTCAAGTGATTTTATTACTGAAGTGTCAAATATGTTAAAGTGATAGAGCAATCTTAAACTTTGAAGAATAGCAGAGAAATAGCATGCTGGTAGGAAAATAGCAACTGTAAAATCTTGAGTGATAAAGCATGCTGTCTTAATGTAAACCATAAATGACAACACACTGTAACAAAGTGGAAGGTTTCATGGCTTTTAAAAATTTAATGAAATGTCACTACTCACTCTTCCCCCCTCCTTATTAGAGTGATTGATTGCTTGGGTGGTTCAGGGTTTCCACATCAATCTTAAGGGCAACGTAAACCTGCTTTATGATGTTCCTTAGTTGTCCAAATAGTTGCAGATAGAGACAGTGTTTTATTATGTGGTCCAAATGCTCCCTGGTTGTTAGAAAGATGCAGGAAAAGGCACAGGGAAAATCATAAATGCTCATGTGTTATATTGGGTTATTGATTTTGGTGACATTAAGCTCTTTAGGGTGGGGAGGTGTTAAGTGCCAGCAAGTGAGTCGTGGGCTTGCATGGAAGATGTGGTTCTTGCCTGCAGCATACTGTGTGTATTCTGCTTTAAGTACAATTTACCCGTGATAGGTTTCAATAAAAATTACTTACGTACATGCAGATCTTTTACTATTTCCTTCCTGCAGCCAAGTACCAAAGTTATGTGGCATGTAAACAGGCACTAGAAGTATTCTATTACAGAATTACTAATTATAATCTTTAAATGATGGCTTTTTCCTTTAGCAGACAAACATTGCCTTTTTCACCATTTATAATAATATAAAATAATGAATAATGAATAATAATATTCATCCATTGTGTTAAACTACTCATTGTCTACTATCCACACTTACAATGACTATAAAATTACTCATTAAGTGTTGTTTTCATTGCCTCTGTCCTTCTTGTCAATACTCTGCTTGAGAGTTTCACCAGCAGCAAATATAAGGATTAGTTCTCTGAATCGACTGTGTTGATTTTAATGTTTTCAGAGTAGGAAGTATAGAAAAGAAATTTACCTTTGGAAATAGAGTTGTTATTCTTACTTATGATTATTTTCACTAATCCTATGTAGAAATTACTGTAAGTGTAGAAATTACTGTAAGTGCCAGCGGCATGGCATTAAGCTGTAGTTATGTATGTCTCCATGCCTTGCTGATTTTTCTTGGGTTTTGATAGTGTATGTCAGTTTCATAGAGTATTGGTAGGTAATAATAGGTCTAGAATTAAAGATATTTTCTTTTGATAATCAGTGACATTTAATATAAAAGGTCTGTTACAAATAAATCATACATGTACTTTGGTTTGTGTGAGTTTTCAGCTTGGTATGGTGATGACTTTGCCTTATAAACGTATTCGGTCTTGTGGCTGAAAATAACAGCAGGGATTTTTGTTATGTTTATAAAAAATGGAAGCTATACTTTCATCTTCTGATGCAATCATGTGTGCTCAGAGGTTCTGCGTTTCCATTTTCTTAAATCCTCAGACACAAGCATAGAAATAGGCATAGTTTGATTGTGGATGAGGTATGTATTTAATGCAAGCACAGGTCAGATGCATCTGGAGCTTCTGGATGTTACTGTCTCAGGTTGCTGAAAGTCTGAACATGTTTTCCCACTAAAGAGAGAAGCAGTGAGTAATACTATATTATCCTCTTCAGTATCAGATAGGCTTCTAGGATTTGATGTAATTGCCCCAAGTTTTCTTGAATATGACCATAAAAGAAAGAGCCTAATGTCTAGGAATCTTGGAAACCAACAGTGGTTGCAAGTAGAATTAGGGAGTTCTTTAAACAGAGAGAACTCAAATTTGATGAATAATAAACATGACAGTAAAACATTTTGAAGAAAATCTATCCTTCTGACTAGCTTATCCTTGAAGAAGATGGTCATTCCCTCCTGTCCTGCTTGTACAATGTGTATCATTGGCCTAGGCTGCTCCCCTTGCTTGCATTATTTGCTGGGTCAATGCAAACATCTCTGACTGCTTCAGAAGCTTGGGTATTTTCTCTCCTACAGGCAATATCCCCCTGATGCCCTCAGGAATTTTTCTCCTTTCCTTTCTCTCCAGTCTGAGAGTACCTGAAGAAAAGTCTTTCATGAGACTAAATTTTACTTGAAACCTTATTTATGTGATATGATGAATCAATAAGGAATAATGCAGTATTACCTGCACTGTACCTGCAGTATAGGTAATATGTGAGAAATTAATATATAAGTGGATTCATTGTCATTCAAGAAATGACAATGTTTAAACTTCTTATGATATTGTAGTATTTTTTAGTGAATGGCAACCTGCAGGAGTAAAACCAAGAGTTGTACTACTGTAAGTAAGAAGAGTTCCCCAGTAAGACAGAGCAACTCCTTTGTTCTGAACTTAGATATCTATGTCTTCAGATGTCCCAAGAACATCCTAAAGAATTTAACTTTTTAGTTTTACCACCAATGTAAAACTATTGCAAACAAAGGTCCTGTTCTTGTTATGTCTGACTGGCATGTAGTCATTTTTGTGGAGCTTGCCAGCCCACAAGTACCTGGAGTGTTTCTAATTCCATCCTGTTTGCCAGTAGTTTATTAGTCTACTTTGTTTCTTCTTAGTCTACATTTTTTTTCTGTTAACCTGTTAGCCTATGTTTTGTGGGCACTAGCATGCAATTTTACCTGTATTACTTATACATTACAGACACACGCTGATGTCTAATTGAAAAATGTAAAGGCAGTGAGCAGGTTCAGATACTGAGTGTTACACAGCTGTCAGCCTCTGGAACTTGAGAAACCTCTGACAGCTGAATTCATTCACTTCCTCTTGGGGAATTAATTATTCGCTTTTCCTTCAGAAGATGATGCATTTCCATGCTGCAAAAAGCACGTCAGGATACGTGCACAGTGCTTGTCAGAGGTTCCTGTGCTCACTCTAACAGAACTTATGTGTGGTAAATTGTCCGTCCCGGTGTACTAATGAAACAATCAGTAATAGTTTTGTGACAGAATGCCATACGTTGTTGACATAATAAATATTTTCTTATGGTGATACAGATGGCTGACACTGATACTGATCTATCACATTTCGTGAGTAACAGTCCTTTGCTGCTATGCACACAATCTGTCTTCAGGATTCAGCACACCAAAAATGAACATCTGAAAATGAGAGGAAAAACAACTCTTAAATCTAAACATACTTTTCTCTGAATTTATATTTACATTTGGTTCAATGTGTAAGATTTCTTGTCTCAGATTCTGAAAAATTTACAACTCTGTAGTAGAGAAAGTACTGATTTGTGTTCCAAACTTAGCTAGTTAGGACAGAATTTATATGATGAAATGTCCTGTTTACATCCATTCTCACAACCTAAAATTGAGAAATATAAGCAGTTATCTGGTTAAACAAATGGGTTGTTAGTGTCATTCAAAAATTTGCAAAGCATTGCTATTGTTTTTTTAATTCTAATGTGTAAAATAATTAACTTCAGCCCATTCTCATTTTACAAAAGAAAAATGTACATTATTTTGCAAAAAGGAGATTGTTGTATATCCATTGAACCTGAATTGCATTGCTCATCAACTTTCCATATCATACTGGCTTGTCTTCTTAATGTCCTATGTCTATTGATTGTGTGAAAGCTATGTTTTGTGGGGCAGTAGCAGATCTGGAGAAACTGTTAATGTGACTGTTTTGTCAGTACAGGTCTCCAAGTTAGCTGATGTCATGGTCAGACATGGTGTAAAGAAAGGAGATCGTGTTGTCATCTACATGCCCATGATTCCACAGACAGTGTACTGTATGCTGGCTTGTGCAAGAATAGGAGCCATCCATAGCCTGATTTTTGGTGGATTTGCATCTAAAGAACTTTCGGTTCGCATTGATCATGCAAAGGTAATATGTATTTGGAACAATAATCATTGCATTAGTTAATTATATATCAATGTCAAAACCCACTTTTTTTTTTTTTTTTTTTCCCAGAGGGGATAACAATATTTCTCTTCGTGTGGCACACAGTCACATTTTGTTTATAATATCTAACACTAAAATATGAACAAAGTAATACTTCTGTTTGAAGGGTGATACATTATTGCAGAGATTGAGATACAAATTTTGACCTCATTTAAAAAAGGGAGTTTAATATGCTGCTGTCTGTTTAGAGCATACTTTCTTCTCCCATTTATCAATCATTTTTTTCAAAGCATCATCTTAAAATTGGCTTTTCGCCCAACATTTTCCTGAAGTCTATGAGGATAATGCTGCCAACCCTAAATGACTTAATTGGTTTGTTTGATGTTTAGATATGTTAGATAGTCCTTTTTTCAGCTATAGATCTGCTTCATCTAATTTCTACATGAATCAAGGTGTGACTCTGCAGAGAACAGAATTAATAGAGGTGAATGCTTTAAAGGCTTCTGAGTTTGGCACAAATTGAGTTTGTTTATGAAGCATTATGTAAGTCTTCAAAAGTGAAAATGCAAAGCGTACTTTAATAAGTTACTTAATAGCTTATATCTGTGTATCTTGCATATGTATTAGTTTCAAACCACCTAACAAATGTTTGTACTGGAAGTTTCTGTTCTTGTTTTCTGCCAGGGAACAAGACAAAATTCTTTGTCATTTTGATCAGTCACCTGGATCATTAGGGCCATCCACAGTAGCCATCTGCCACTGAATCACACTGGTTAGACATATAAGCCAAAATATTATGCAGTGGAAAGTCCACAGGATTTGTGGAACTTTGAGAACAGAAGTGCTCTTCAACAAGGCTTGAATTTTATGAATATCTGTAAAGAGAAAGTTGAATGCATTCCCCCTCGCTGCCTTGATGTTCTAACAAAGAAGTTAATAAAATGGCTTAAATGATTTGTTGGAATTTTGAGGGGGGGAAAAAAAATGGAGGGAAGGCTAACAACAGCTCCCTAGTTTTCTCCGTTTTTCTTCCCACTTCCCTACTTTTTTAACAAGTAGTAAAAATTGATTTTAAGTCATAAAATTGGAGAAAAATAATGTAGAAGAAAAAATTATGAACTTTTAAAATGAAGGTGTCTATAATGCAAATAATCTAGCATGTTTACTTTTGGAGTAATTTTCAAACATTAACTAATGAATCCCACTGGATTTTCTCTGAGGAACAAAGGGAGATAGCATAGTAATCATAATCTTTGCTTCATACATTAAAGAGAAAACAGAAAGTTTAAGTGATTTATACAAGGTCACATAGCAGGTCTTTCAAAGGGTTAGCTATGAAATTACTAGCTGTAGGCCATGGAATAATCCTAATTTATGTTGCCTTTTTGTTTCTTTAAGAGGCAGATCTAAATATTGTAGGTGATTTTGGTCCATTTGATGTGTGATGAAAGTGTAACTAAAGAGGAGAGGCACATCCTAAATCTAAATTTCAAAACGTGCACCAAGTTTGCAAAGCTTTCTTGATAAGTGAATTCCACACTACTAAGATTATCTTTAAGATATGTATATAAGTAGTTGTGATAGATTTTATTGTCCTGAACTCAGAATTTAATTGAAGCAGTCTCAAAATATCCTAACCTTTCTATTAGGCTTTTATGTGAATTGGTTTAGATAGTGTAATACAGGAGCTAATGTTGGTAAGATTAATTAGAAAGAGTTAAAAATGTGCAATGGAAAGCTGACTGCGAGATGCTTTTATGAAAGAAAGGTCAAACTTCACATTTTATTGGAAGATCTGAATGAAAGAAATAACAAGCACTTTCTAGTGACTATGAAAAGGTACATATACTGTACTACCTTACCTTCATTTATCTTGAATTTTAAATAGGTCTGGGAATGCTGCAAAGTCCTGCAGCTGATAATTTCTACTCTTGTCAGGTATTGGCAGTTACAGACATTCTGCAGTGAATTGTGATGAAGTGATACAGAGTGTGATAACAGGCATTTCATGTCATCTTCCCTTTCACCTGAATCGGGGAATATATAGCTTGTAATTTCAAAACAGTAGATACTTTCATAGAACCATAAAATAGTTTGGGTTGGAAGGGACCATTAAAACCAACTTCCCCTGCAATGAGCAGAAACATCTTCAATTAATTCAGGTTGCTTAGAGCCCCGTCCAACCTGACCTTGAACATTTCCAGGGATGGGACATCTGCCACCTCTCTGGGCAACCTGTTTTAGTATTCCACCACCCTCGTAAAAATTTTCTTCCTTGTATTAGTCTAAATCTACCTCTTTTACTTTAAAACCGTTACCCCTTGTGCTATTGCAGCAGGCCCTATGGAAGGTCTGTCACCTTCTTTCTTATAAGTCCCCTTAATGTACTGAAGGGCCATGATAAGATGTCTCCAGTGCCTTCTCTTGTCCATGCTGAACAACCCCAGCTCTCTCAGAGGTGTTTCTTCCCTGTGATCATTTTTGTGTCCCACCTCTGACCAACAGGTCCATGTCTTTTCTGTACTGAGGGCTCTGGAGATGGGTTCAGCACCCCAGTTTGGGTCTCACTAGAGCAGAGCAGAGGGGCAGAATCCCCTCCCTCAACCTGCTGGCCATGCTCCTTTTGATGCAGCTTGGGGTGTGTCTGGCATTCTGACCTGTGAGCACACATTGCCAGCTCATGGCCAGATTTTCATCCAGTCCTTCTCAGGACTGTTGTCAATCCCTTCATCCCTAAGCCTGTATTGATGCTGGGAGTTGCCTGGACCCAAGGTGCATGTCCTTGCACTTGACCTTTTTGAGCCTCAAGAGATTCACGTGGGCCCACTTCTCGAACTTCTTTGGCTCTCTGTGGATGGCGGCCCATCCCTCAGGTTCCTCAACCACACAACTCAGCTTGGTGTCATCAGCAAACTTAACTGAGAGTGCACTTCAGGGTCCTCAGGTGGTCATGAATGTGATCTTCTCTTACAGTGGGAAGGATTTAGCTCCCAGCCACTTGATAGGTGTGGGAAGACAGGTTGCCAGTGAAGACTGAGGCAGAAAAGTTGTTGAGTACCTCAGCTTCCTCCTCATCTATTGTTACCAGCTGTTCATCAGGGGGAATATGCTTTCTTTGACCTTCCTTTTCTGGCTGACATACCTGTAGAAGCCCTACTTCTTTATTCTTTGTGTGCCTTGCCAAGTTCAGCTCCAGCTATGCCTTGGCCTTCTTGACCCCATCCCTACATAACTGGTCAATGTCCCTGTACTCTTCCCAGGATATCTATCCCTACTTCTACTGCCTGTACATCACTTTCTTGCCCTTTAGTTTGACCAGCAAACTCTGAACTCTTGCCTTCCTTTCCTGATTTCTTATACCTGAGGATTGAGAGCTCTTGTGCTCTATGGGAAGTGTCGTTAAAGACCTGCTGGTTCTGTTCTGCTCAATTGTCCATGAGGGCAGTTTCCCAGGGGGTCCTATTGACCAACTCCTTGAACAGCTGGAGGTTTCTTTTCCTAAAGTTCAGGGTCCTGACTTTACTCTTCACCTGACCTATAACTCTCAGGTCTGCAAACTCCACCAACTCATGATCATTGCAGCACAGGCTGCCTCCAGCCTTGATGTCACCAATTAGCTCACTTGGGTTGGTGACCAACGGGTTCATTATCTCATCCCCTCAGGTGGGACTGTCTATTCCCTGGCTTAAGAAGTTATCCTCAATGCATTCCAGGAGTCTCCTGCATTGCCTAACTCACAGTGCTACTTTTCTAGCATGTGGAAAATGACATTAACTATATTTTGGGAAATTAACATGACATCCATTTTAACACTTTACCTTAGTAAATTAAGAAATCTGAAAAGGCTACTTAAGAACTATATGCTTATACAACTATTTAATATGGTAATTGCTATATCTTCATCAATCAAATTTTCTTGTGTTTTTTAAGTCACAATAATTGTGTAGCAATTCCAGAGGACGTTTTAGATTTCAAGTCCAAACCCTGAAAAATAAAATACAAGTAATGGAGTTTTTTCAGGCATGTGCTTTTTGAAGACAGTATTATGATTTGCAAGTGAACAACAATTCTTTGAAATATACGAGACACTCAATTTCTTCAAAACCATTACTCTCTTTCATTGAGGTCAGAAATACTGTACTCACTTATTTACAGTTGACACACTTGGAAATTTTAATAAGACCTCCTTGAAAAAAAAGATCTTATATTTTGTAATGGTTTATTCTGATTAAGACATAGTTCCTGTGCACAGCTACTTGCCCTTACTTTTCATCATAAGATGATGAAATCTTTTGAATGACAAGGCAGCAAGCTTAGCTGCTGATACTTAAAATGCCCAGTTGCCTTATAATAGTGGCAGTCTGGTCTTTTCTTGTCTTGCAGTGATGTTTATTTTTGGAATATATATTGTGGATTAGAAGGCGCTATCTTGCATTTAATTTTTAACTAGTTGTGTAGCATGATTCAGGTCTCTTTTGTCAGAGCACTGTATAATATCTGGCAAAACTTAATGTGCATGGCAGTCTGACATGTATCTTCTAACCTCAAAGCCAGTGCTGTACCAGCGGGTGCAGCAGAGCTATATAATGACTGCATAAGCACTGGATTTCTTTAAAATGCATGTCACTTTTTTTAAGGAGGAGTGACACTACTAAAGTGCAGTAAGTTTGAGCGTAGGCTTGGGATCAGATGTGTGGCTGGGGCATGAAGAGGAAAGATCTTTATGTGTTGAATAATGAGGGCCCAAGTGCTGGATTTCTCAGTAAACATATTCATGACATTTCTGATATTTTGTGCTCCAATGTTAGTTGGTTTTCAGTTTGGGCTTTTTGCAGCTTTATTAGCTGGCCCCCAAAAAAGTATTTATTGCTTTTTCTAAACTTTGTCTTGTATGCTATTAGAGACTATAGAAGAATTTGTAGGAGGAGTCTTTACCACAGAGTAAAATTGTTGGTCTGGTACTATTGGGCCTTGCTTTAGCTCATTTCTGCTTTATCATATTGTTGGGTTTTTTCCACAGCTCGCTATCGTTGGCATTCCTTCTTCATCAAACCTTTGAACTTCCTTGTGTTTTTTTTTTTTTCAAACCAGTTATTTTTCTATCTAATCTTAGTGTGCAGAACTGCATGGAGCCACAAATGAGACGGGAGGTGGGTGTATAAAAACAACTTGGGAGCAGAGATTGAGAGAAAGTAATGTCAAGTAGGCAGAGCGGTAAAACACTAGAAAACAGCAGTTAAAGCCAGTAGTGGACCTTTGATTTACACAGAGTGATCCATGATGCTTCCAAGTGGCAACCCTCACTTGAGAAATAGATCACATTAGCCAACTTAGTATTGCTCATTTTCAGTCTTCTTTACTGCATACAAAGCACTTGTTGAGCAGAGGTGGCACCATCTACAAATGACTGTAAACCTTGTGTTGACAACAGTCTTTCATCTTAACAATCGAATAGAACTGTGTTAATATCTTCCATTAATTACAGTCTAATTTCAGGGTAGCCTCCAGATGAATTTGCAGTTTAACTGCATTGCATTATATCATCTTTTATTAAAATCACTGCATCCCAAAAGAGAAAGATGACAAATACTGAAATTTTAAAGCTCATCTGAAATCTTTATTTTGAATGCACACTAATTAGCAAACTTCTCTGAATGGCAGATTTGGACAGGGAAACTTTTATTATTGCACAAGAAAACAATTTAATTTGTGCATTCTGTGCTAAATTTAATGCAGCCTTAACTGTGGCATTGTGGTTCGTGTCTAATTAATCAGATTTATGCTAATGCATACAATTAGTAAACTAGCTTGATCAAACTGAAGGGCATAAGATAAACATACTTCTAAAACTCCAAAAGCAAGGAGATTGAAGACTCATTCTTCTCCAATTAAAATGTGTTCCAACACATAGTTTGGTGCTACCTTTTATTTCCTGAAATACAAGAAATAAAAATATTTACTTTGGGACCTAAACCGAAATAGTTTCCATGCAAATTTCTTGACTTAGGAAATCTTACATAAAACCTGAGATTAATTTAATGACAAGGATGCTAAATCCATATTTAAAACAGAAATTATTCTAAAAACCACCAGAACTACGGAAATCTGTTTTTTAGTGGTTTTGCATCCTGAATCCTGCAACTGTCACTTGAAAGATCTTGCTGTATTTCCCTCATGTGCCTTATCACTTTAGTTTATTCTCTTCCTTTATTTCTAGTTTACTGTCATCTCTTGTTTGCTGCCTTTTTCCTCTTTCTCCTGTTTTTCCTCCCGTGCTGTTGAATTTCAGACTGGAAAAGAGCCAGCAAAGTCCTACAGCTAGTTTTAAACTATGCCGTTGGGTGCAGGCAGATAATCAGAAAGCAGGCTAAACAGGACAGATAGTTGTTGAAAATACTGTACTACTGGAGGGGCTAAGATGGAGATGTGGTTTTTTCTTGTGGAGCTTAATTAATTTTTGTGCAGCTTACAAGAACTTAATACCATTGATTTCCTGCTCAAATTTGGCTGAAAATGGTGAAAAGCATCAGAAATTATTACTGCACATGGACAGGAATATCATACAAGCTTGATTTCTGTAGAAAACTGATCCACACTCCTGTTTCTAATTATATGAAAACGGATTTTATACATTGAGCATCATTAATGGAAAACGTGTCATTAGGTTATATATACGAAATGTATTGCAAATGTATATATTAACAATCTAACTTCTTTATTTTAGCCCAAACTTATTGTAACAGCAAGCTTTGGAGTAGAACCGAAAAGGAAAGTGGAATACATATCCCTCCTAGAAGGAGCATTGGCAAGGGTGCAGAGCAAACCTGATAAAGTTCTCATTTACAAGCGACCTAATTTGGTGGGTATACAGTTGTGCCTTTATGTTAACTTTCATATGTGTATGTAGTGCACATGCCTTTTCTCTTTTAAAAGTAAAATTTTTGGGATAGATATATATATTTGGTTGTAGTTTGTTGTTGAATTTTAGGGGGGAACTTTATATTAGTAAATAGAACTAACGAAGCAGACAGATTACAGAAAATTGAATGGTACATGTTTTTTGACCAACTTCCATTTATCCCATCTGTTTTTCTTTACGTACTTTTCTGTTTTTCCATTGGCAGGGCCATGTTCCTCTTGTCCCAGGTCGTGATCTTGACTGGGAAGAAGAGATTGCAAAAGCACAATGCTGTAAATGTGTCTCTGTTCCATCAGACCATCCCCTTTATATTCTGTATACATCTGGAACAACAGGCTTGCCCAAGGTAAAGGACTAGCTGTAGTCTAAGTGTCTGTGACCAAACTATTTGCAGTTGAGAAAATATTTCATTAAAAAGATTGAAACTGCTTGCCAGAGCTCAGTGCTATCAATGATAAACATTGCTAGAAATGGATCTCATTTATTCTCATTTCTCTACTTTAAAGTCAGTGTAAAGGAATAAATTATGTTTATTTAAATAATAGTTATATAAAGATAAACTGCATTTACTTCAAAATGCAGTTTGTACTTCTTACAGTATAAACCTTTGAGGAGAACAGAATGTCCTTGATCCATTAATATCTTCTGTGTTTTAACTGTTTGAGGTAAGCATAGTATAGTCACTTAATGGCAAGGTTGGTTAATGTATCACTTGTGTGACAGCATTTAGTGCTGAGTAGTCTTTGCTTATTCCTTATTTACATATTAGCTAATCTTCCCATAGATAAGACACAATGAATAACATTACAGATTAAATGAAATTAAGCAGGTTCTGGAGGCTTGTGTTATTGAACAGTTCTGAGAACATAATTCCCATGAAAATGAAGTTTAGATTAAGTAAAAACTAACATAGTGCGTTCTTTGACAATGCTTGCTTTCAAATGACAATTAGTCTTAATGATCTATTCTAAAAAGATCTTATTTTAAAAGCAAACTCTTGAGTGTTTCCTTGGTACTAAAAATTCTCTTCTTGGGAGTAGAAGACAAGCAGAGTATAAATTTCTGGCAGTAGTCTTACCACCACAAATTCAGAGACAGTATTGCACTTCCCTGGATATGGCAGTGCTTAGGCTACTCCTAGAAAATTATTTAATGTTGTTGCCTATAAAGTTCAGAATCTATGGGGAGTTAAGGGAAACCAAATATCAATTTTGCTGGGAAAAATGTCCTCTGCTTTTGCTTTGAACATGGGCACTTTAAAGCAATATGCGTGTCTTGAATTATTTAATTATATTGTCAAAAGGTCTGAAATAAGATCCTATCTTGCAACAGGTATTTTCCTATAACATCTCAGAGATAAAAGTTCTCAGAAGTTTCCTTCACTGTGTTGGTTCTCCAGAGAAATATATAGATACCTGTAATGAATCACTCTAATAAGAGGGAGATGGTCAACTAATACTAAACTACAATGAGTAACTTAGTGAATAACTTAACTTTTATGCATGTAAGGAATTTGCTTTTAGATGGCCATGCAAGTAACATTACTCAGTTATGAGCTTCATAAAAAAACTTCTATTAATCTCAGAGCAGGAACTAGGTTAGAAGCTGAGACTAACAAAAGCAATCTGTTTTTTTGAAATACAGGAAGTGTTAGTTAACCATTCTCTGATGTGGCAATCTCCATTTTAATGAGTTGATATGTCTCTACAATCCTTCATTTCTTGGATGAAGTCTGGCAGTGATTATTTCATTCTAATAACAACATAAAGAGAATGTACCGTGCCTAGCATAGCTAGATAGCTGTATTGTAATGTCTGCACTGTAGACATTTGTTTGATCAGATGAATCTCACCTGAATTTTAGTTCAGGATGTGGTTTACTTAATCCTTATAGAAACGGTTTACTAGAAGATGATGAAATGTATATTAAAAATACAAATATTACAAAATATTTCAAAATTTTTCCTATTAAGGGTGTTCCAGAGACAGTTTTTGGCTTACCAAGGTGTGTAATGATATTGATACTATCTCATTCTAATTGTCAGATCACTCTTTTAGACTAAGATTGGAATGCTCTTCATTTTGCATTTGTATGTGTAGTTCAGGCTAGATATTAATCCTTTCAAAAATAGACATCTGTTTTAAGACAGTTTTCTAACATCTTTAAAAATTAGTGCAGAAAGAGGGGTACATTTCAGGGAGTAATTCACCCAAGTTATTTTTGGGATCATCTGCTCTGCAGGTGCTCCTCTTTTTCAGTGATGACAAACAGAGACTAGACAATGAATCTAAAACATGCCTAGCATTTAGATGGCCACAGCTTAAGTGAGGTAAATACTCAATCTCTTATTCTTGATAGCATATGTTGACTAAATATTTGCATATCCAACTTTAATGAGAGAATTGTAGTCTTTGTTAGTTATCTTCTGAAAACCATTGTCATCTAAGCGTTGCGTAAGGTTTTTATGTTTGTTTTATTGTATGTTTGTTCGTTTGCCATAATTACTTCTCCAGTGGGAATGCTAGCACAAGTATGTACTTCTCTGCACATGGATCCTTTTCTTAAGGTAGGAGTATTGGAATTGGACAAGTCTTTTGCTGCTAAACCCCCCAAATTTAATTGAAGACAGGAATATCATTGTATCCTTTAAATTATCTAAATATTCAAATTTTCTCATTTAGGGTGTTGTCAGACCAACAGGTGGCTATGCAGTTATGCTGAACTGGACAATGTCAGCTGTATATGGACTCAAACCTGGTGAGGTAATTCTGTTTAAAAGTCTTATAATTTGTTTTTAACTAATCTTAAAAACTCCCACTATATTAATGTTTTATTTTATTTTAGGTGTGGTGGGCAGCTTCTGATTTAGGCTGGGTTGTTGGTCATTCCTACATTTGCTATGGGCCTCTCCTTCATGGGAATACTACAGTTTTGTATGAGGTATGATCCGTTCCAAATGCTGCCATTGAAAAGGCAGCATCTCCTCCAATTGATGATCCTGATAACTGTGTTTATGCCTATCCATTCTTAATGCCACATATATTTAAATTGTGTGTATATCTTCAGTGTTTATACTCTGTCATCTGTTACAGTAATTCTTAAGAAAAACTTACTGCACTATCCTTCAAACTTGTCTGTTTCATCTGTGTGACTGGTGATGGTCAGTGGGGCAGGGAGCTCCAAAACAAAAAACCTAGAAATGGCAGATGTTGAGTGTACCTGTGTTGCTGAGGCTTCAGCAATAAGCTATCAGATTACTTTTATTATGGATGGAGAAGAGGATTTATGTTTTTCTTGTCTGGAGATGGCAAATTCTTACTTACTGATTTAAGTTGGAGCCTTAATTGGAAGCTCTGTGGTTGGAGCCAGAACTTTTAAGGAGACTTGTCTCTTGCACCCTCAGTAAGTTCGCAGACGACACCAAGCTGGGTGG
>BJBW01003844.1:16184-59062 GCA_004320125.1 Scolopax mira
GGCCTGTATCAGGAACAGTGTGGTGAGTAGGATTCAGGAGGTGATCATCCCCCTGTAGTCAGTACTGGTGAGGCCCCACCTTGAGTACTGTGTCCAGTTTTGGGCCTCTTACCACAAAAAAGACATTGAGGTGCTGGAGTGGGTCCAGAGAAGGGCAACGAAGGTGGTGAGGGGTCTGTAGAATAAGTCTTATGAGGAGAGGCTGAGGGAGCTGGGGTTATTTAGTCTGAGAAAGAGGAGACTGAGGGGAGACCTTATCAAGTTGTCGTAGTCCTTAGGAATATGGTTTGTGATTTTTGTCAGGGTTAGGTTGATGGTTGGACTATATGATCTTTAAGGGCCCTTCCAACCTAGAAAATTCTATGATTCTATGATTCTTTTCTCCATCTACAACAGAAGGCACCTGAAGCCAAGACTTAGATGACATTCAGGGCTTGGTCTCTCTCCTTGGGGATGAAACTCAGTGGGATGGAGAGGAGACTAGTCCAATTAGAGTGGCCTGCTGCATCCTACCTTTGGTGCTCAAAAGAGCAATCACACTACCTTACATTGCGAATTTTTCAGAAGTTATTGTTGATTCTCTAGTCGCCAGGCAAGAAGGTACAGTTTTGCTTGAACCATCTTCTTTATTCTTCAGGGAGTGAATCCAGTAAACATCAGTGATAGTTAAAGACATTTTATATAAAAGCACCGACATTATTAGCTGTTAAACATGCTAAGACTTGGTTTCCTGCATTCACCTGACATTAGGAATTCAGGATATATCCCAGCTTTTCCAACACTCTGCAGACTGAAGCCCACCTAGTAATAGCTCTGTCTTTTTCAATGGTCCTAGGGGCAGAAGTTGCTTTATATCTGCTATTGCAACATGCTGATTACCTCTGTTGACTTGTAGTGGTAATTAGAAACGTGTGAACCATTAAAGGAAATCTAATGGTAACTCATGGCAGAGCATACAAGAACTGCAAAAGTATAGTGAATGTAGTGGATACTGAGTGTATGAAAAAGCATATGAAAAAAGCTTTGATGCTATTGTGAATATAGCAGTTGTTAGAGTACCACCTGTACCCAGTGTTCATGGAGCCAGAGAGTTAGCATGACATGGTGGAAATATACTGGTTTACAGGCCATCATAAGTCTGGAATTTCTGCATAAGGAAATGTATATTATGATTAAACTTTCTCCATCTTCCAGCTAATACACTGTACAAGTGATGAAGACCATAATAGAACAGAAACGGATTGTTACTGTTTTTAGGAGCAAGCATTATTGGAACAATCCTTTGGTGTTTGTACAACCAGTTAAGTTGGTATTGTCTGAGATGTGCTTCACTGTTACGAATTTGTACACTGCTGCTGGTGGGTAGCTCATGCTGGGATTGTGCCTGGATTTTGAGTACATATGTTTCTGAATCCTGAGGATACTTGAAGAAGCATGGACAGTTATAGTAATGCGAGATTTTCTCCAAAATTGTTTGTATGCCTCTGCATCAAACACTGCAGAACTGACTGTGGCTTCCTGCCTCCCATTTCGGAAATTAGAAGTATGCTTTGCTGCTTGAATATCACTCTATAAACTTCTAAGTGAGATTCTTACAAGAAGAAGACACCTCCTAAAGCAAGTGAAGAATCCTCAAGTACAGAAAAGCGATGGTCATTAGGGGTGCGTCTACATGGTATTTCAAGTCAGAGCAGTAGTGAAGTTCTGAAATATGTCCTCTGATTGTCCTTGTTTATTGATTTGGTTCACAGAGTGGTTTTCAACATACGAGTGACATTTTTGCAGAGAAAGCTAAAGCAGAAACTTTGCCACTTGGCATAAATAAGTGGGACTGTACTGCTGAGAAGTTCTCCAGAGCAAATGAAAAGTACATGTGCCAACAGAATGCTTTAATAAAAGCTGTCAAGAGCTCCTACTTTATTCTGAAGTACTTTTCATGCTACACAGAGGGCCAAATGCTATGCGTGACTTCATATTTGCTAATGACCACCAGATGTTTGCTGCTTCCAGCTGCTCCAAGCTTTGGATTCTATCCTCTTCACCAGACCTATTTCTTGTACTGTTCCTCCTTTATAAACAACATCTTTCTTATAACATTATTAAAATAATACCTCCTTTCCTACTATTGCCTTTTACAATAGTGACAACTGTGGCAGTTGTGTGCTCTCAGAATATTGAGCAAGGGGCAACCTGGAGCTTGACAGCATGTGTTCTACAAGGGCCAAAAGTTACTTCAGCAGAGGCACAGCATTGTTGCTAATGTCAAGCGTGCTGCCAAGTGGGACAGGACTGCCAAGCCGTGCTGCATTCAGTCAAGCAAATGAAGGCCACATTCTTCACAAGGTGGGAAAAACATTCACGGTGTGTGTGCCACTACCACAGAGATTTTGAACACATCTTCAGGGGAGGGGAGAGCATTCCACCAAGCCCACTGCTCATGAGGACATCCACATGCTTAGTCCCAGGACAGAGTCTGGCAGAAAAGTTCAGGGAAAAACGTGCCTACAGTACTGCTATGCAACCCCCAGGGCATCCCCACAAGACAACACACAGGAACATCCCCTTGGTGCACTTCACGCCATGACAAGCAATGGGAACTGCAAAACTACTGGTCTGGATTCCTGCCTGAGTAAGTGTGTGTAATCTTTTCCTGTACATGTTTTGAGCATGAGACTGTGTTTAGGAGGTTTCAGGTAGAACAGGGCACTGGTTGCAGAAATGTGGAAAGGTGGTATAAGTATCTGGATTGACTAGCCTTGACAGACTAGTCCCCAGAGGCTTTGAGCTGTGAGGGAAGTTTTGTGGAGGAGCAAGCTCTATCAGAAACCACTTGCCCTGATCCAGCTCTGCCTGTGTGACAGGCATAGTCCTGGCAACTGCATAAGTTGTGGATGTGGCATGCCTTGGTCACACAGCCCCCCTAGGCTTCTGCACAAAACCCCAGCCACACTGTCTCTTCCTCTCCTCAAATGCAGCGTATAAAGGACCTACTCAGTGATGATAGTGGTGCTGATGCTTCTGGCCACATATCAGATCCTGTCCCTGTCCTACAATCAGCTGCTTGTACAACAAATATGAGTCAGGATGAGGCCTTTTTTTTTTTTTTAAATGCAGTGATTAAGGTACTGGTTGTTAATGTATTATCTCTTCCCCTGTCCCAAGTCACACTCAGGAACCGGCATAAAGGGACAGGTACTGTGGGCTGGTGTAAGACGTAAGCCAGGTTGACACAAAAAAAATGGATTGAATGCAGAAAGGGAGTGTGTGAAGCACACAAGTGTGGAGGAAGAGAACACTGATTGCAGAGAGAAGTATTGGGAATCGGTTTCCTTTTCATTCATCGCAAACATTTGCTGGTTTGAAAGACACTGATGTCCAGTGGTATTCCTTCCATCCCACTCCATGCACTTCTGAGTGCTCTGTGGGTTGATGGCTGTCTTCAGTGAAGGAGCAGACAAAGTCCTGACACAGGTGCATTTCTGGATGCCCCACTTATGACAGAGAGTGGAGATCTGAGCACACAAGTACTGTAGAAGCCGTGCTCAGTGTTTCAGTCTGAAGGAAGGTCTCCAAGATGCCCTTAAAGGTGGTTGAGACTAAAAGTAATACCATTAGTTTGGGAGGTTTTGGAAACATTTGCACATTTTCTATCCTACATAGCCCGGTGACTTTCAGATTATCAAATGTAGATTGTGGTGCCATTATGCATTCAGGAAAAGCACGATTAAATTAGGCCTGTGCTGCACCGTTCTCAGAGTGTACCTTACAGTGTGGGGTGCAATGGTATGCAGCATCTCTCATGATGCTTATTGGTAATGGAAACATAATGAATGATCCTGTCCTTGCATTTTTGGTCCAGTGAACAAGACTAAGTCTAGTTTAAAATAAACAGCAAATAACATCTAATGGAAGATGTAAAGAGCATTGGCCTTAAATGGTTTGATCTACTACTCTGCTCTAATTCACCTTATTGCTCGGCTATGTAAACAAAGCCTGTGACACCATATGTGCTCACATTTATGTTTCATGTTATTATTTCACGTGGTACTAAGTTTGTTTTTGCCAGTCAGCGTACTAGGAAGAAGATTGTTAATCTCTAATAGAATAGCAGATTGTGCCTAGATGACACCTGTGTATGTTGCTTTCTGCAAAATGCTATTGTTTATTGTAACAGAAAAATGTAAAATAAGAAACAAACCACAGTGTTTAAAAGCAAATCATGAGGTCTTAAGAATTTGACTTGGAATTTGTTCTTGTCTTTGTGGTTAATTTTTAACTTTGTGGTTAACTTTTAAAAGTATTAACTTACTCTTTTGTTCATGGAAAGACTGTGGGTAGTGTGTTAAGTTGTTCTATGAAACAGAGAATGAGCTTCTGTCAGGATGTTTTCCCATTGCTTTGTGATCTGCAGGATCTGAGGCAAATTGTTTTTTTTTTAGCTTCTAGGCATTGGATTGATTTTTCAATAATCTATCAGAAAAGCAGATTTTCAAAACAAGTATTTTTTATTAAATATTAAAGTACACAAAGTGGTAACAACAAGCACAAGGATTTTTTCCTTTAAATGGCTAAGACAGAGAGGCTCACGCACTTTATACTCCCAGCCAGGGACTGCAGCAGCAAGAGAAAACTTAAACAAATGGTTACTCTTAATTTGAAACTCCATGTACCTTCTTTCTGGATAAAGTTTACTGTCTTCCTTACTGTCAGTGTTCTGCATGAAAGCTTGCTATTAATGTGTTATCAAAGTATATGATGCAGAGAATATCTACAGTGTAACTATGTTGCAATAAAAACCAGCCATTCCTTTGAGTATTCCCTATGCTTAGATCTTTTTTGAAGAGTCTGCAGTGTGCTAATCTGGTGGAATCCTTTTGCTTCAGTGAATTTACCAACCAGCTCACTGTGGAACTTCTGAAAATTTTTTAAGTCAATGACAAGTAGTTTGACGATTGCAGGAGTGACGTTTGGTTCTTAGTGCACGTGTAAGTTCTGAAAGACATTAGGAAGCCAGGTTATTTCTAGGATATTGCAAATTAAAAGTAATCAAGTAGGTTATTTTTTAAAAAAGGAGGAAGGTGTTTTTTTAAAACCAGTAGGCCAAAATCCTAGGAAAAGTAAAAAAAAGATAGAATTCAAGAGGAAGAGGTGACTGAGAGAATATGTTAAACTCATGAAGTAGACTCTTTTGCAGAAAGGATTCCTTAATAGCTAAATATAACTTTATGCAGAAAACGGAGTACATTTACCAAGGTTCATATGCTAAAATACATTTGTATAGATGGATAAAAATATCCAGAAAAAACTAACACTGTATACTTGTGTACTTGAACTTGCAAATAACTCTGGATGCAGAAGTGGATTAATGATGTTTTGTAGTACATGTGTATGGACATTGGTGGATGAGAAGCTTGATGTGACCATCAATGTGCACTGGCAGCCCAGAGGGCCAACCACATCCTGGGCTGCATCAAAAGAAGCGTGGCCAGCAGGTCAAGGGAGGTGAGTCTGCCCCTCTACCCTGCTCCAGTGAGACCCCAACTGGAGTCCTGCATCCAACTTTGGAGTCCTCAGCGCAAGAAGGACATAAACCTGTTGGAACGAGTCCAGCAGAGGGCCATGAAGATGATCAGATGCCTGGAGCACCTCTTGAACAAAGGCAGCCTGAGAAAGCTGGCATCATTCAGCCTGGAGAAAAGAAGGCTCCAGGGCAACTCCTTCCAGTACCTAAAAGGGGACTACAGGAGAGACGGAGAGGGACTTTTTATCAGGAAGTGTAGCAATAGGACAAGGGGTAATGGTTTTAAACTGAAAGAGGGAAGATTTAGATTAGGTATTAGGAAGAAATTCTTTACAGTGAGGGTGGTGAGGCACTGGAACAGGTTGCCTAGAGAAGTTGGGGATGCCCCATCCCTGGAAGTGTTCAAGGCCATGCTGGATGGGGCTTTGAGCAACCTGCTCTAGTGCTCAAATGATACCTTTTGTTCATCCCAGAGGTCATACTTGGCAGTTTCTTCCTCTGTGTTGTTCGTTTATGTAGGGCAAGCATGGATACATCTGTGAGAACTCCTAGAGGCTTCCTGAATAATTAGGGGATTGATTTTAATGCTTTAAGTCATGTAGGTTCTCAGTTGACTGCTTATGAAAGAAAGAGATCCCTGCAATTTTCTTTCTATTCATATGAAAAGATCATTTTTCCTATGAAGAAGATAAATGGTCTGGGCACTTTTCTGCACTATTTTGGTGAGGACTTTGAATGAGAGAAACAAGCTTTGGCTTTGAAAAATTAACTGAAGTATGCATGGCTTTGCACACTGAGATATTCCATGTGCATTTTACACTTGCCTTTTCCTGAGGTGAAAGGGTGAGGAAGAACAGTCTGTGTGTTGCTCT
Organism: Scolopax mira; assembly: GCA_004320125.1. Classification (NCBI taxonomy): domain Eukaryota; kingdom Metazoa; phylum Chordata; class Aves; order Charadriiformes; family Scolopacidae; genus Scolopax; species Scolopax mira. The sequence goes on from BJBW01003844.1 coordinate 22,578, forward strand.
TAAATCCCATAGGATTCTACTTGTCCCTCTCCTATCAGGAGGCAACAATTTTTGCCATTACATCCTCATAGTATGTAAAAAAAATGTAGAAATTTGGTATCCCTAAGTAAAAAAACTATTACTTATTTTGACCTTGTTCTGTTTTCTGGAAATGAAGGCTTAAAAGGATGTGTGGACATCACAATAAGCTATATTTAATTAAGTACTAGCATGCTGTCCTTCAATCTTGAATCTGCTTTCCCAGAAACTTAAATTATTTGTATAGGTAATCAGAGTTAATAAGTAAGTTCAGGATTTATGAAACAGAAATATATTCTAGGAAAAGAATATCTATTCTTTGCTGATCCTATAGCTGATGACATTTTTTGTTTTAGACAGCATGGATCAATATGGGAGCTTAATTTTCTTGTGTCTGGTCTCCACACAAGCTAGAATTCTTTGCTTTTATATGTTGCTTGGATTTGCTCATACAGAATAGACCTTTGGGGCAAAGTTAAGAGATAGACAAGCACAGCACAGGCCTGTGCCTTCTCAGGGCAACTGTTAGCGTGGATCACTAACTCTGCAGTATATAATAGTCCTCCAGTTAGGATCACTTCTGGTTTTGCAGTTCCTGGTAAATTGTTGAATGTTTTAGCTAAAGACTTTGTAGATTGAATTCTTATTTGTATGTGTAGGACTGTGAGAAATTTCAGCATAGGCTGATAAGAACTGGTCCTTGCCTTTTCTCTGTGTGTTGTACATGCCCATTCCCATATGCAGATGGGTGTTCATAAAGGTAAACCTACATGCTATGTAAATATGCCTGTAATTAATCTTTTCCCCTCCCCCCCATTTGTATTTTAGTGCATTACTAAGTGTATTTAATCACCCACAGTTTTCAGTTGATTTATTCATCTGTTCTGTCCACTAATCAAAAGGTATTGCTTTGATTTTTTTTTTCATTTATTTTAAAATCCTACTTTATGAATAGTAAGAGCTTCTATTAAGTTCCCTTGCTTGTTAACCAAGAAATTTTGGAGGCAATGAAAGTGTAACATTCCTAATTGTAATGAATCAATGTTAAATGTCTGAGATCAGCTGAAATTTGGAGAAGAAATTGAGCTCTTTTCTAGTCTGATTTTATAACTTGCACAATTTACCTAATGTCGGGTAGTTTTCAAACCCCCATCTGCACCTTTATTTCATTTCCAGATGCTCAGTATAGTTCTGGTATGCAATTCTGGGGGCTTCAGTGGCTTCAGGATCTCTACAAATAAGTAGAGTATAACTCCAGTTATATATGACTTTCACCAGAAAAATAGAAGTATAATAGTAAAAAAATAAAAAGAAATAGTTTTTATTCCTTTTCAAGTTAAATTCTGTTACAAAAGAGTTCTTTTTAATAGTTAGTCTGGAAAATCCCCAGTACTTTCCCACTAAATTTCAAGGCTAGGGACCACTGTGGTTGACTTCTCTGGTATTCTGAATAACAAGGAGCAGAAACTTCACCTGGTAGCACAATGCACATTTATAGGATCAAATATCGCACTAGTTTGAGTGTTAAATTACTGTAGTCTAATTAATGTTTAAACACCTAATAGATGTTAATTAGAGTCTTCATTCCAAAGGGAGTAGCTCATCACCATCATGCCAGTTAAGTAGATGAGGAAAGTGGTGTGAGAAACATGACAGTTTCTCAGAGATAAGGAAAAGGCTTTGGTAGTTTTACAGTAGCTGTTTCTGACCAGTGGTACACTGGACCACATTAAAATTGTTACATGAATTTGGCAGAAGAGAATCACTAATATAAATACTGCAGTGAAGAGGTTTTCATTGTAGCTGGTGTAGAGTAAGAGAAGGAAAGGGGAAGAAAGCATGGTGTTCTTTCAGCAGTCTGTTACGTAGTTATCTGCCAGTGAAGTTTTGTCTCTGTGTGAATGTGTGTGGATCAAGATGGTTATTGTAATTTTAAAGTTATTTTGGTTATTGAAGATAAAAAGGGTAAAAATTCTATTTCTGTAATAGTGAGTAATAATGAAAAATCAGAGTTAATATCTGGTTGACCTACACGTCTGCTTCAGGATTTTTGCTCTTGGTGAGAATATTATTAAACAGTAATAACTATAAATATTACTGAGCGTCTCTTTGTCTGAGATGCTGCCAATCGGGTCTTCAGATAGTGTTCATGACATTGATGTCTATTTTTTTGAGGATTAAAATGGGAAGAAAAGGAAGACTTCTTTACACACAAGGAGAAAAATAATCTTTACAAAGAGTAATAGTGTATAATTTTTCCTCTACTCAGAAGACTCAAAGTTTTTTCCTAAGTGGTTGCCTAATGATGGGTTGTGAGTTAGGGAGTATCAGTATGCTGTTTAGGTACGGGGAAAGAAATCTCCTCCCCTTTGCCTTACGGACAACTACTATTGAATATAAACTGAGATGACTTCATACCTTCAATTCTTAAAGCGATTTGTTTATTTTTAAATTACTTAGTAGGTGACAACTTGTCATTTTAACAATTGCTATGGAAATGACGTGCTTTCTGTTTTTACTTGCTGTAACACCATTGTCAGAAATGTGAAAACTGTAATGAATTCTTTTGAATACAGCAAGGTTGTTGACTGGTTTTTTTTTGTGGGGTTGTTTGGTTTTTTTTGTAATCCTGGATTGTTTATCTCTAAGGCATGACAAAATTCAGCTATAAATAAACTACTTGAAGTCTCACAACCCACTCTGGGTTGCTGTTGCTAATGGGATCACAAGCTGTAACCAACAGAGCAGCATGAAGAGAAAGTCTAGCTACTACCTGTGATCATCTGATGACAAGAAAAAGGTAGTTCCGGTGCCTGGGGCTTTGAATTGGAGGTAGGGTAAGGAGGAGGATGCCCACACTTGCCATGCATTAAGGACTTCATTGTAGTGTCCTAGGACAGAGAAAGATCTATTGTCACACATGAAACTGTAGCAAGACATCACTACGCACATGGAGCCTTCCTCACAATGCTCTCTGGGGTCCTTCCAGTTCCTGCTGGAGCAACAAATCTGCAGGCAACAACAACAACAACAGCAACAGGTTTAAAATTACTCTCATTTGGCACAGTGGTTAGCAACTTAGGGACATCCAGCCTTTCTGCATTTTCTGAGAGCCGTTATTATCAGCTTACAATGCAAGCACTGCCTCTGGAGTTGCCTAGTTTTGTGATCTTTCTGCCATCATCCATAGCGACTGTATCTGTGGAGCAAATTCAATAGGACATACCATCTCGAGTCCTTAGTGGAGATTTGGCAGCAGGGCCAGCAGCAGAAGAATGAATGTTTCCATGAACATATTCTTTTGAATCCTGATGTGTCAGGATTTTGTGTGGGCTTTAGTGTCAGCAGGTTTTAGTGGCAATGAGTTCCATGTATAATATTTGCTATGCAGAGAGAATTTCCTCCTCGTAAGTTTTAAATTTATCTTTAATTGAAGAGGCTCTTGTTGTTAGGGACCAGGCAGAAAGGGAATTCCTGAGCTGTTATTGATGTGTTGTTCATTATTTTATTATAGCTTGTCTTATATGCCTTTTTCTTCAAGTAACCTATCCCTGTGGCTTCTGACTTTCTCTATAGGAGAACCTCTCTATCCCCTTGATCATTCTTGCTGCCTCACTAGGAATCTTCTTTCATAATCATGTACTATCCATCAACACATTCTGCCTGAGGATGTCTGCTCAGCTGGTAGACATCTGATAAATTACATACTAAATCTAGGTACTTCCAGAAAGATGTTCCTATCTGTTTGTCTCAGAGTCTCTTGGCAGGTTTTTAAAAGTAAGTCTTTTCTACTTGAATCCTCCTAGCTGATAGCAGAAGTGTCCGTTTCTACTTTTCTTTTTTAAATTAGTTGAGGCATATCACTCTTTTTCTGACTGCCTTGTTCTTGTTTACTGTGCTCTCAGTTCCTGCCAACCACAGATATTATTGCCAGTAACTTTGAAAATTCTCATCTCCAGTATTGATGCAAATATTGAATACCAACAGAGCTGATCCCTACAGAAATCCAGTGGAAGCATCTAATTTGCTCATAGTCCCCAACTGATTCAGCAATCTGTCCACATATTCTGAATTTAATTACCCTGTGCTTTATTGTTTATAATGCTAACTTTTTAAAAGTCAAAATTGCATGTGGTAATAAGCCTCTCATGGCATCTCGCAGTACTTCTCAAAATTTTTGTATAGTAAATGAGAAGTCTCTTTGGCAATTTTGTTTGTAGTCTTTGGGGCTCTGAAATTAATTTGCAGTCTCTCAGATTTGTTTTGCTTATGTCAGTTATTGTTTACACATTTACTAAACTTTGAACAGCTGCCAAGGCACTGGGGAAGTTTTTCTGCAGAATCAGTAAGAATATTTTACAGCTGGGCCAGATTTCTTTTTTTTTTTTTTTTCCCTGAATGAATATTTTAAGTGTCACCTTATTCTTTGGGTATTTCTTCCTATATACTGTCAGGGGAAATTTCTATTTCTCTCCTTGTGCTGCTTATGCCATTTTATTTGTTTTTCTCCTAGATCAGAGAATGGTATTTCTCCAAACCAAAGCTGTGGTAGCTTACCTGTAACATATAATTATCAACCTGTCAGAGCCCTGAATGCCTACCCATGCCCTCCTGAAGGTTTAGTTGTGTGTGTTGAAGATGCTCCAAAGCTCAGGCTTGAGCTTGCTGGAGGTGCTAGGCACAGGCACAGCTGCGACACAGCTTGGGCAGGGACCAGGGTGAGGGCTTAAGCGTAAGTCACCTCCCAAGCAAAGAGAGGCTCCTTTCAGCCCATCTCACAGCTCTGCTGTTTTCCCAGGGATCTGACTGAAGCTTACACAGCTGCACCATGACAAACCTGGCCTTGAGCATCAGCAGTCAAGTCCCAAGGAGGTAGCAGGTGTGCTCAGGGCCAGACATGGCCCTTTTATAGGCTCTGGACATTGCCATTTGGTTAAAAATAACAGTCTATATTACTGGCTAACCAATTTCAGATTGCTTCACAGTTAGGTTTATTTCTGTCCAAATGGTGCTGGTTCAATTACATAACTAATGGGGAGTTTGTGGAAGTATTAAATTTTTTCAGTTGGAGAACGTTTATTTTTGTGTTAATGATGTGAGCTTGAACTCCTAAGCAGATGGCTGCAGATCTGCAGGTATAGTGAACATTATAGGGAGATGACATAAACTTGAATGAATAGGTTCATGAACAAATATTAATGAACACTTGGATGAATATCTGAAAGTTGTGATGAAGAAGCATGCAAGGGAGGCACTTAAAGGCAGTCTGGGGAAAGATTTTTCTTTGTGAGCTGTGCATTATATGACAGAAAAAAGGACATAACTCACTTTTTCAGCAAGCAAGTAGCATTTCTTTTTTGCATTTCTTTTTGGTGATTTAGGTTGGAGATTAGCAAAAAGTTTTTTGCATTGGTGATATTCTTCTCCACTACTTTGGCTGGGGACTGTTTCTTTTGTTTATTTTCTGTCCATTTGCTTCTCACCACCTGATCCATTGTTGTTTGGTTTTTTTATTTAAAAAAAAAAGGCTTTCAATTGTGCATTCTGTTTTGTCTTGGGGATTTTTTTGGTGATTTATGGTGATTCTCTGCTGCAGCACTCCTCTCACAAGCAGTACCTCCCTGTAGGGCTGCAAAGCCAATGGTAGGTATCTGACCTCCGGCGTCCTGTGTTCTTTAAATCTGCCAAATGGCCCATAGGTGTTCTTGCTGGTGTTTCAGGCACAGCTGGATGCAGCCCAGGTGTGGGGGCGGTTGCAGGGGGGGGGGGCAGGTGGGAGAGAGGGAAAAGGATGTATTCCTATGAACCTGCGTCACAGCCAGTGTGCTAACTTGATTAGTGTATGTTTTCATAAAGACATTGTTTTGTTACTAGTGCCTCATTATCAGAATGAAAATAGTGGATTTAGTAGATTCTGCAAGGTATTCAAATGTTCCTTTTGCATCTTGGTAAACTGAAAAGTATTAATAAGATTATGCTGGGGGTTTTTTTGTGTTTTTTTTTTTTCTTCCCACTGGGCTTATTAATCTATGCATTCCAATTTTGCATTTACACAAGGATGGTGAAGGTATGAATTTGTCTTGTGGCTAGCGAATTGCTGTATTTCACATTGCAGTAGTGAAACTTTGTGTTTGTGGATTCTTGTGTAAAGCATTGACAAAGCTGTGTTTGCAGTATGAAAAGTGTATGTCTCTCCTAACTTGTGTGCTCTGTCAAAGTTCATCTTTCAAGTGTGGCCTTTCTGTTGAAAACGTTATGGCAATACCTGTAGAGCTAAGGTTCATTCTACATTAACATCTTCTTTTCATAATTTCAGAATGTGTATGGAGCAGTTCATGTGCTGCGGTAATTATATACCGTAAGATTGTGATTATATGATCCTGTGCTGACTGCTTTTCATATTTGCAGCACCACAGAAAAGTATTTTTGATTACTTTTTGTTATAATTTACCATTGAAAGATTTGTCGTATCTGATTACTTCTATTACTTTGTCATACTGATTACTTATAATTCTTCTGACTACTTCTGTGAGCTCAAGACAATGTTTAGTTTTGAAAAAAAACCAAACCCAGCCACAAACCAGACCATAGTCTGATATCACACTAAGGGCTTCTCTCCAGACTTCATGTGGGGCACAAAGGTGCCAAGAAGCCAGCTTTAAGCAGCTAAGTGAGTGTTTTTCCAGAATTAGGAGGAGGTGTTTTACAGAATTAGGACTGGGTGTTCTACAGGCTACTTTGCGATAAGCGTAGATGTAGACTACTCTTATCCTTATGGTGACTCCCTCTGCTGCCAGTGTAATAACAGCTCTTTGTGGCTGTGTTTCCATTCACATGTCCATTTGTCCTGTTTTTCTAAGTAGCAACTAGTATGTGCTGTGTTGATGTGAGAGATTGTGCCTAAAGCTTGTGAATTTATTTTTACAAGTGAATAAACTCACAGTATTATTATTTTTAACAAAGCCTTCTCTAAAGTCTTACTTGAAATTACTTCTGTTGCTGTGCTACCGCTACTGTTACATGTTCGAGCCTTGAACTGTCAAGGAATTATGAAGTATTTTTATCCTGTGACATTTTAAATTATTCTCTCCATAGGGGAAGCCTGTGGGAACGCCAGATGCTGGTGCCTATTTCCGTGTGCTAACAGAGCATGGAGTAGCTGCCTTCTTTACTTCACCAACTGCAATTAGAGCAATCCGTCAGCAGGACCCTGAGGCAGCCTTGGGAAAGCAGTACTCTCTGAAAAGGTGAACTAAGGATACACTGGAAGCAGTTTCTTACAGAAACAGACTGGATGAACTAAGAATAGCAGAGTGTCTGGGGCTTTGCCCACCTCTGTATATCAGAATTTAAATACATTCTTGACACTTTAGGTGTGCATGTGTTTGCTTGTAAATTTATATTGGTAGTTTGGAGGAGATCAAAGCCATTAAAAAGATTATGACTCAGAGTTTTTACAGAGTAGGATTGTTACTTACCCTTAATTTTACTCCACTGTGCATATACCCTGTAATACAGTCTTGGATTACATGATCCCATACTATTTTCCCACGTGACCTCTCATTTCATTGAGTACACAGGATCTTTAGCTTGTGTTTAATCAGCAGCTAGTCAATGCTTCGTTTATCTCCCCATAACTTGGTTACTGTTTATGGTTATGTGCTCCAAAGACGGAGCCTTTTGCTGTCTCAAACTGGTTTTAAGGTGTTTATCGCAATACCATCAGCATGCTTCAAAATCGTGGCTGAGCTCATCCTTACAAATCCCCTGTGAGATGAGGGAGTGGTATTATCTGTATTTTGCAGAAGGAAAGCTGAGGCACAGAGTGATTAAGGTCAAATTATTCTATGTAGTTTTGAATATCCAGTCTGAGCCACTGAACTACCACTGTTTCGGAGTGCTTAGCATTATATGGTTAAAATGTGTTACTGGCATTGTATCAATAAGATGCCTCTCACACTGACTTGCATTGCAGAGTGTTTAGTGCTTCTACAAACCAAATTTCTGTATCTTATGGCAAACGTGCTAAAAATGAAAAATATGTGGTTAAATGTGGATCACATCTAAACTTGAAATTGAATAATTTCCTCAGCAGGAAGCAAGGACTGTGTCAGACTGTATAGCCAGTATTCAGTCCTAAGAACATCTTGTATCGCGCATGAAAAGGAAGATGTGGAGGAAAAGGGGAAGATGCAAAGCCATATAGCTTCATTAGACTTCCATGTTCTAAATTGCTCAGGATAATTTTATATATTGGCAAGTTGGATTTAGGCATGAGGTATTCATTATAAGTTCATCATTACTTTCTTCCATCTGTATTGAGTGCTGTCATCAAACTTTAACTCTCCTTGAAATAGGAAACAAGCTCATTTGAGACCCTAATACATGTTTATTGACAAGAAAGTGATTCAGATGCTAGAAAATTTAATTGCTGTTCCTCAGACAATAGCTACAATTAGTTAGTCTGTCTTTAGAGTATTCATTTAATGGAAAATCTGCTAACCTACTATGTAAATCGTCACATTTTCTGTCTGAATGAGAATTCCAGATAAGAGTCTCCTTGCTGATATCAGTTGCCCCAGATGTGAAGAGGTATTTCATCATTCCTATTCAGTGCATAGTTAATGAGCTTCTCCATTTGCAGATTTAGTTGTCCCATAGTTCACTCAGCTTTGGGCTACGTCATTCCCTGATAATGTGACTACTCTTTACTAAACCCTCTAGCGCAGCATTTAATATCTAGTAGGTGCAGTTGTTAAGAAATTGAGTCCAACAGGTGATTAAAAATTTCCATTCTAGGAGAAATCTTGCTTTCAGATGTTACTTGAATGGACTTTCCTTCCACACTCAAGTGAATTCTCTCTGTTTCAGTTAGAAATGAGTCTTCCTTTTAGTTCATTCATTTGTTATATAATGCTTTCTTCTCTGTTGCTTGGTGCAGAGTCTTTGAAGTGTCTTTCTGCTACCTGGGCTAAGATGCAGCCTTACTTACTCCAGATGCTCCAAAACACATGTCCAGGAATGCAGTCCTGACAGACGTTTCCGCCGTGTTACATTTCGTTCTTGAAAAAAAATCTATTTAAAAAAACCCGATAAAGATCAATGTAACTTTTAAAAAAGTCCTGTTAAAAAAGACAATTACTGATCAGGTTCAGAGTTGGTAGGCCATGCCAGTTTCCAGTATGCAAGGGAATACTTCATTTACAAGAGTAAGCTGAATTATAATCAGACTTGCCTTCTTTTGAAATCCCTCTAAGAGCTGATATTGGTGGTGTCACTGGCTTCTACACAAAATTGTATGTGAGGTTTTCAAAGGTTCTAGTGTGTGTGCTTCAAATTCCTTGTTGGCTATTGGAGTCAAATCTTGAAATTTGTTTGCCTTTCACACAAAGTGTCACCTATGTCTTAAACACGGCGCATGCTTAACAGTAAAAGAGATGTGTTAAAGAGATTAATTTGTAATGTTGTAGGATAAAAGCCCTGTTCAGCCACATAGTGCTAGAGGATCTGATAACACTCAGTGCTGTGAACCAGGCTGTCTGTTGAAAAACAAGTAGCATCCAAATTCTGACCCTCATGTACCTGAGCATCTTCTGTTTAGCTTTTGGAATCTGTTCTTATCTTCATGAGGTAACTCCGTAACACTGGGCCGTTAACTCTTCCTATATTTGGAATCACACCTCATCCTTTAATTGATGTCATTGTTATGAATTGATTAGGTCTGATTTCCAAATGATTGACAACTGACAGTTTTACATGAAACGAGGCAAAAGTTTAACAGATTAGATTAACGTACAAGTAATAATTTGAAGTTTATGTTCCATAGCCTACTTGCTTTTCTTGACTTCTGCTCAATTGCAAATGTTCTACCATTTTATGTCAAGAGAACCTAGAGATTCTCGCTTGCTTATCTGATACCAGATATTACTGCACTTGCTTTAGAAAGAAATATGAGACTATGTAAAAGTTGTGCAGAAATAATGAATATAAAGTAGATGAAAACCTGCCATTTTCTGTCTCATAACGCAGGAAAAATAATACCGTAAGTAGCAAATACAAAACTGTTAGAACAAAATACTTTTTTCATGTAATTGATCTCGCACATGCTGCTAGAGAATATATGATTAAGACAGCAGAATTTAGGACAACTGAAGTACATTCATTATGCAGTTCTGCCTGCCATCCCCTACTCTACTGCTGTAGATCATGTATGGCCATTCCTGTTGGAGTCCTGAGCTGTGTTCATGAAGAGCTTTTGTGGCATTGCCCTTCACCCACACCACCAGAAGGAGCTGAGGTGCAGTTGTGTTCTCTGTCTCTATGACTGTCACCCAAATCTCCAGTGCTTGGATCCTCATGACCGAGGTAAAATCTATTCAGGGATGAAAACAAACACATCAATGGATAAAAATCAGAAGACCTAAAAATACTATTTATTTCTTTTGCATGTTTAGGTGTCAGCAGTCTGCAGGTGCATTTAGAATTAGTAAGAGTTCTTAATTTCCAGTTTATGTTAAGAAATGCAAATACACCTGCCTCACTATCTTTTCAGGAAAAAAAAAAAAAAGCTTATTTAGCGTGATGCAGATAGAGTTTTTCTTGCCAGAAAAAACACCCTGGTGTATGCATGCCAGAATTAAAAGCACTTCTGTGATCTTTTAATCTGAAAAATTTCCAGATTATTACCCATATGAATACTTTTGCTTTTGAGAAATGGCTTGGAGATGTGGTTTCTTTGTGGTTGGAGTGACACAGAAGTGTATATGCTGTATTGAACAATTTAGATTGCGTCAGGGCCATTAGGAACCTTGATCTGTCCCCTAAATCATGTGATACTTCATGTCTATTTTTCTAGACTCTTGAATAGGGCCTAAAAGCTTGATTGCACTGAATTTTACATAAGGGATATAGGTTTTCAGAACAAGAGTTCAGGACATATTTATTTAACAGAGAGGTTTTAAGATCTTTCTTCCCCATTAACTACATTGCAGGGATAGATGATTGCAGTAACAGCTACCTTGATGTGCTTTGAAGTCTTAAGTGGACTGTTAAAAAATTGTTCAGAATGGGACATTTTATAACTATTGCCATCTCTCTCTTGCTATACTGTTTGATAGGGGAAAATAATTCCATAGTCCTTATGCTTTATTAGGCTTGTGGTGCTTTGCACTGGTATTCTTTTTGATGGTTTTGTACTGTAAATTTACCAAAGAGCTAATACCTCTCTTTCTCACAACATAAGGTTGCTCTTGAGCCTGCAGATTATTAAATACGATTATTAAATATGGCAATTCAGAAAAGAGGAATTCTACTTTTGGCTCAGGGGATAAGATGATTAAAAAGTCCCTTCCAACCCAAACTATTCCATGATATCTTAACTTCTTCATCAACTCTTTGAAGTTCTTAGTGTTTTAATAACCCTGTTTTTTAAAACAGGGACACTTAACAAAATTTTTCATCAATTTATAATGTTACTGAATTCATAAACTGAATTTTTACATCATAGCTGAAATACTGTGTTTAACATGCTTAATTACAGAACATTCCATACCATGCAAATTGAGCAGTGCTTAACAGGAGTGCCCTCATGTGAACATGAGTCTTAAAAAACTTTTCTTAAAATATGTATTTGTGCATTTTACTTATACAATATTTTGTTCTCTTCCATTATAAACTTTTATCCATGTTATTACTTCCTATAGCTATTAACTATAATTATCAGCAATGGCTTGTGCCCTACAATAAAAAGCATTCAGGTGTAAGATATTGATTGGGGTCATGCTCATTATAGTCATTATTGTCTAATGTGGGATATGTGCTCAGAAAGTAGTTTACCTAAATGATGTTGTATATTTATGAGTACAGAAAATTATGCTTATGTGATGTGAAGGCTGCTTATACATTTGACTCCCTGCCTTCTATTCCAAGAAGGAAGCCAATCCAAGTTAATCTTGGGGTGTCAAAATGGAAGGGTAACCAAAATGCTGTTTTGAAATTAACAAAGTCGAGTTCTTCTGTCTTGAAGTTCAAGTTCAATGTGGTAATGTTTTTCAAGATTTTCTAACTTTCATAAGTTTTAACTAGATGTGCAGTAAGTTGATTTTCCCTGCCTTGGTGATTAGAGTTCCCAATATCTTTTGCTTGTGAAAGTTTATTTTCCTATTTTTTAACTGTAGATCTGTAAATGAATCTAAGACAAACTTTTTTGTTTATGTCTGCTCAGTTTTAGGGCACATGGCTTATTGCACTTCATGATGTTTCATCCCATATTTTACTTATATTGTCTCTAGAGGCATATTTACTCTGTGCATTCTGTTTCCTTGCATCTACACAGCATCTACACATCACTAGTCCTTACGCTGTGAGAGGATGCCTTTTATGTTAGCAGGATGTAGCTATCTGCTGGGGAGGAATGGAGTGTGAATATTCAAAGTATGCTTTTTGGTTTGGGCAGCCACATTATGGGCTGTCTGCGGTCTCTAGAGGAGAGGTCAATCTGTAGGTTCCCTCTAAGAGGTATTCCCAGTTCTTTGGTCAGACAGGCTGATCTGTGCATTGCTCTCTCACATTTCTGATACCCTTGAGTTACTTGCTCTGATTTTTTGCATAATTTCCTAAATTGCTTTTTGGATTTCATCTACATGGAAAGATGAATCTTGTAATTTTTTTCTAAATGACATGACTCTGAAATGGAAATTGTTTCATGTCCCCCATACCTAAGAATTCTCTCTTTTGCAGCCGTAAGTCTACAGGTTTTACAAAGTCAATGCAGTTTGTGTCCATTGCTGAAGGATAAGAGTCAAGAGACATCTGCTTTGTTCAGCAGATGTCTTCGTTCATAATGGACCGTATGAAGACATGAAGTAAAAGAAAATGTCATTGATGTTGTTCTGGCTGTGGTAGAGCATGCTGCAATCCTATCAAGAGGACATTTTTGAGAAGTATTTTTAATCCCAGGGTCTGATCTTGGGCCACATGAAGCTCCATTCCTATCTTAAGGATATTCTGTCATCTCAGAAGCCTTGAGGATAGATGCAGTACTTGGTAGAAAACATTGCAGTTTCTCTTGGTATGACAGGCTGTTCATGAAATGTTTAGTCTCTTCTATTGTGAGTTTATCTGTAAAGTTTCACTCAAAGAAAGAAAGAGGTTATTTGCTAGTAAACAGAGTTCTGTTGTGAAGCCTCAGTCTGTGTTTGCCTCTTATCTTTCCCGTCTTCCCATAACTCTGAGTTGTTTAATTGCATCTCTGGGTAAAATGAAAGTAGTGTTGTTGGTGGTCATATGCCAAGTAGGGAGTAGAGAGGGAAGGCATGATACCACCCTGTGCGATATTACAGAATAGAAGCAAAGTCTTTGGTCTGTAGTGATGAGACATGTGCGTGCCAGCTCTGCATTTAGATTTTTCATTACACCTCATGGCAGGATTGCACCTGGTGGTTACAAATAGGCATTGATGTGGCTGAAGCATTTCAGGTGGCTACACCAGCCTTCTGGGGAAGGGGTTACTGTTTTTCACTGTGATTTATCTGTAAAATGAAACTAGAAATGTTATATCTTAAATTTCACTCTCGTTTAGATTTTATTTCCCAAATAGATGATTTCTGTTTCAAAATCTGGCTTAAATGGGAACATCTTTAACTGTGCAGAAAAATAAGAATGTCTAAGACTTTGAGACATTCCTGATTCCCTTTTTCTGAGATTCAGAAACAACCCTTCCAAGTTATAATGCAACAACTTAATAGTGGTGTCTTTTGCTGTTTTTAAACATTAACTTAATGAAGTCTCTATACTGTAGCTTAGTCATGTGTTAGTGTTGCTTTAGGGCCTTGGATTTTTGTTCATTTTGTTTTTGTTATGTAAAAAATAAACATTACTCTTTTAAGTCTCTTAAAGGTAAATTACTTTCCAAAGTTTCCTCTTGTTCTTTGTGGACTACAGAAGAAGCCTAGAAAACTAGTTCAGCGTATTTTTTGGATAAAGTAAGATAAATACCATGCATTGCTGTCAATAGAAACCATGCTGTCACAACACAGACTATAAAACTAGGCATGTACAAACGACAAAGTTCATCTGGGTATAGTTGGCCATTCATTTTCATCTGTACTTCATGAACCTAAATTAAAAGATTGCTTATTTGTTTGTTTGTTGGCAGTTTGGTTGCAAGATCATAACTAATTCTTCTCTTTAGTATCTTATTAGTTGACTGTGTCTGGCCGGTATGATAAGTATGCCTGAATTCAGGATATAATAGACATGACTTGACTCTTTTGGTTGGAAGGTAACTACAATGGTAGTCCATTCTAGTTAAACTGCCTGACTACTTCAGGGCTGACCAAAAGTTAAACCATGTTGTTAATGGCTTTGTCCAAATGCCTCTCAAATATTGACAGGCTTGGGGCATTGACCCCACCTCTCTAGGAAGCCTGTTCCAGTGTCTGATCTCCCTCTTGGTAAAGACTTGCTTCCTAATGTCCAATATAAAAGTCTTCTGGTGCATTGGAACCATTCCTATTGGTTCCATGGGAACCATCTTCCCTCCTCGGGAAGATGTAGAGAGCAATAAGGTCACCCTTCAGTCTCCTCATAGGACATTCCCTCCAATCTTTTCACCAACTTTGTTGCCCTTTGGATGCATTCAAAGACCTTCACATCTGTCTTAAATTGTGGGGCACAGAACTGCACACAGTACTCAAGGTGAGACTGCACCATGTGCAATTTAACAGGGTTTTAAATTGCTCAATAAGAAATAAGTACAAAAAAGTCTATGACATGAAAAAATTACTTTGCAAGTGTTAAAAGAGATCGAAACCTTAGCAGCATGCAGCAACAGTAATGTCTAGCTTCTGAGTACTAATATTCATATTTAAGAACGCTACCATTCACATAGAGGACCTTATCGTTCAAACAGAGCATGAAGTGAATTTGCAATACTTAAGGAAGGACAATAAAGTGTGACTAAACCTCTGATAAAAGATTCTGAAGTTAAAGCCTTTGTGTGAGCGTAATATCTAGTTATATAGCACTACCAAACTTAATGGTACAAGCATGCAGATCACATCTGGCAGGACTGTGAGGTGTAGTGTCTCTTCTCTGCCAAAGTTGGCTGTGTGATGTCCAGTCAAATGAGCTGAGATCTAGTACTGTGATCAGGGACCCAAGGCTGCTGAATGTTGTTCTGATGGGCGTTACCTAGTAGGATTATGTTCTTTTTTTAGTTTACTTATATGTAACCTGCCTCTCCACAGGTAAGTGGCCAAAACTCATTTCCTAACACTTATAGAAAGATGACAGTTCAAAACCCACAAAAATCTGCTTAAATGGAATGTTATTATCTGAAAGTTATGCTGCAGGTATTTCCTTCTAGTTCTGTTTATTTCTTTACTAATTTTTCTGATGTCTCTGACCTTTTTTTGCTATTTTGGTCTTATGTTTTGCTTAATGGATATCTTTTTTTTCTGGGCCCAGAGCATGCTATCATTTTTACTTCCATTGACAGTCGCTTGCTTCTGGTCTCCCAAAATCTTTGCATTCAGAAAATAAAGCTTCTTTTACATGATGTATGAAGTAATATAACTTAATATTGCAAAGATTCTAATTGCTACTTAGTAGGAAGGAGCATACAAAGAGTAAGAGTCCTCTGTCCCCTTTCCTCTTTATCTGGAACCCCAACCAGAGGTATTGGTTAAATTTGTTATCTTGTTTTCCTTTGCCCATCCAGATCAAGATATATACTTTTCTATTTTTATTTAAAGGTTCAGAACGTTATTTGTAGCTGGTGAGCGCTGTGATGTGGACACGCTAGAATGGTCAAAAAAGGTTTTCAAGGTACCTGTCTTGGATCACTGGTGGCAAACTGGTGAGTGTTTTAAAATATACTTTGTAAAATGCAAGGAGTTATGTTCAGACTTGTTTTCTGAGTCATGCAGAACTGGTTTCTTTTTCCATGAACATTTAAATAGGGAGGGCCAAGTGTGAAAATAAAAATTCAAGCAGGAAGACTGTTTTGTGGAAGTGCTCTGATATATTCAGGATATATTAAAACACAGCATTCTTAATAACTCTGTAGAAAAAAAAAAAAAAGGTATTTTCTGGGGCCTGTGTTTAAAAAAAAATAAAAAAAATAATTTGCATCAGTATTTTTTCCAGGCAGCTCATACATAAAAATACATTATATTATTTGCATGTGAGACTACTTTGTGACAGAAAGTCTAGTACTTAGGGAAGCTTTCAGGTTTATGTTTTTTGCACATTATTTTGTGTAATTAAAAACAATCAATCTGCAGCACAGAGTAGACTCCTTGGTCTTTAGTATTGTTCTGTATGGATCTCAGACAACTTCTATTGATCCTTTTGGAATGTCTCCCATTTATTTCACTGCAGGAGGATTAGATACTTAGACTGCAATGAAGGAATCAGAATACCAATCTATGTGTAACTTCGCAAAAATACCAGTTGAATTCTGGATTATGGCTTGATCAAATGTATCTCCTTATAACTATGAATTAATATATTTTTAAATTTCACTATTACAAGATCAGATTAGGATTTTGCTTCTTACATACATTATTGATATTTAAACTAAGGAAGTGTATTACAAAAGCTCCCTCCTCCTTTCCCTCCCTTGCTCCCTTCCAGGAACACCTTTCTATTTTCTGTGCATCATTGTTTTGAGATGTGTATTTTCTCTGGTCTGTCTGTCTATGGAGAAAAACGTTTTGATTCCCCCATGATAGTTCAGATAGCAGATATATAAGATTAGAATAAAAAGTGGAAAACCCTTTAATTCATCTATAATATATGCTATGTAATGAAATCAGTTGAGGAGGTTTAAAATGCATAATTTTTATTAAAAAAGCCCCAGAATCTTAGATAAATACTGAGAAAGTACTGGAAGACAGTAGTGCCATTTTTTATTTAATCTTGATTTAATCTGCTAATTATTTGATAAATATGAGGGACAAGACCTATATTTTGCTCACTTCTGTGAGCCTTGGTAATGAGCAATTAACTGAAAAAGGTAAAAGGATAAAGTATCTTTGCTTACTGAACTGGCACTGAGCAATATTACTGTATATAATTTTGCTTTTATCTGTCTATGTCTGTGTAAATATATGTAATTGCCTATAGCTTTGACGTATATTCAGTGTAAAGGTTTAATCTTGCTGTGTTTGTTCAGATATGTCTCAGATATCAATGAGGGATCTTAAGCAAGCATGTGGGTGTAATTGTTCTTAAAGTGTGTAGGGGTATGACTATTTGAGAGACTTTTCAAAAAAGACCATGAGCTCAGCTTGTAGTGCAGTATGTTTCTCAATTTTTATATTCACAGCATGCTCTTAAATTAAATTGTAGAAGGACTTAATGAGCTAGCGCCATTTCAAATACAGTGTTTGAGAGCATTTAATAATTTGATTAGAGCGAAGACTCAATTTTAGTTGCAAGTGATTTCTGTAGAAATGTGTGCTGTTGAATGTAAGCAAAACATTCTGTCTGAAGGAAAAAAGCACAGAATAAAAAACCCTAATCATTGCTAGCAGGAAGCGGTTGAGACAATTCACTATTTTATGTAGAGCTACTGAGTATGGAATTTCTTAATAACAAAATTCAATTTGAAATAACAAAACTATTGACTTTCATGAATTACCCTTTTTGTAATAAAATTGCAGCTGTAGTTATAAATTGTTGTTTTGTTTTGCCTGAGATTGAAAGCTTCTGATTTACTTCTACATATGAAGGCTTTTGACCTTTGATAATCTGGCAAACTGTTGCTTATTCCCCAATTTGATATTTGTTGCATTTGTTGGAAACAAGAGTGTTGCAAAACTGTGAGAAATGTTGGTATGCTAATTTTACTTGAATAATTTAGATCTTATTAATGCACTCATGTCTTAGTTGTTGGCTCTTTCAACTGAGGCTAAAGCAGATGATGGAGGAGGGCAGCCCAGTATCTGGGTAATTAGTGTTCCTTATATGATGGTGTAAATTCTATTCACTTGTTTGTGACTAAGGAAATGAGGGAAAAGATCAGCTTTGTACTGATGAGAAGTGACTGAATCATTATTTGGAGATGGAAATGAGTATGAGTGAAGGAAAACAAAAGTATTATAAAATAAAAAGGGAGTGTAGACCACTTGCCTCTTCAGGTTTAGTAATGTATCTTCAAAGCTCTTGACCCCTTTGCCTTATATTGAAACTAGAAATAAATGAGTATGGACAAAGAAAAGTTCTTTCATTTTGTCTTTGGAATATTTGTGGAGAATCACTGATTGAAACAATACTTTGAAGGAGTAGAAAGCTTTCATTAGGACACTTGGAAGCAGCTACACCTCAAAAGCCTGATTGATTTGTGTCAATACACCTTCATCGATAACACTTATTTTACATGTTAAATTTTTTGTTACAAGTATAATAAGCCCATCTTAAAAGCTGTGAAATGTATGTCACAGGATCAATGAGCGGCAAGTAGGATCTGAGGCAGTAAGGACTGATAAGCACTTGTTTTCTTTGGAGACGTGGCAATGGATAGAAGAATGGTGCTTTCAAATCATGTGCTCATGTGTACGTGGGGAGAGGATAGTCTTGGATTTGTGCAGGTGTTTAGGTTTTATATGGAATGACATATAAATAGCAATATTCATTTTCAAAGTAATTGTGCAAATGCAAGCAAATTAATTCTTTTAACACCCCTGTGAAAGGAGTAAAGTTATTCCAGTCTTGCAGGAATTACATTGAGAAAGACAAGTATCTTGCCTCAAGCTATCCAGGAAGTCATTGCAAATTCAGTTTTAGAAAACAGGGCTTTTTTGCTCAGAGATAAATTTTCTTGTCATATTTACATAAATTTTCTGATATTTTGTCTGAAAGGGAACAGGAAGGTGCATTTTAGATGTTGTTCTGCCTCTGTGTAGTTTTGCTTTAAGGAAAGGATACAGTAGGTCTATTTCAGCATTCCAGGTAAGTACATTGCAGGGCACCTTGCCAAAGCTATTTTAAATAGCCTAAACAGTGCTTGGCTTGTACTTGCTGTGTCACATGCTTGGGAGATGCCTAAATACACAAGGAAATGTGATTTTTGGGTTACCTTGGGTTTGGAGCTAGCTTTGAATTCTAGAAGAAAAAAAGGCTAGCAGCCATGAGGATGTGATGATCTCTGGAAGCAGGAAGGCTCTAAAAGCTTGTGTTGAACATCCTCAGCTGCTTTCTTGTTAACTATTTGGTATTTTGTAGTAAAAAGCAATAAAATTAAACTCTACTCTGTTATTTTTGACACTTAAAAAAAGTTAGGAAGTCAGATTTCCCTTTCTTCATAAGATGTATAGGATGTAAAGAGTTTTTTTCCTCTTTATATTTTTAAATAAAAACATTTTGAGACTCTGTCTTTGAAGATGTAAAATTCAGATGAAAAAGAACTGAAACTGAAATTTCAGTGATAAAATTTGATATGCATAATGTCTCAGTCAAGAAACATGTTTCCATGCAACTTTTTTAGTCATGCACTATGTGAATCAAAGTTACAGAGCAAGCAAGTGCAGGAGGTTCAAATTGGAGACATCTGCTGTGTCCTGAGCGTTAGCTCACTATGGCAGGCAGAACTATGAGAAGATTGTGTGTGTTTTCTGTTTTCGTGGAAATAAGCTGCCTTATCCAAGAAGGAGTGTGTGTCTGCAGCAAGCATTAGGTCATAAATCAAATAGTGCTTGGTAGACTATGCCTGCTGAAAAAGTTTATAGTGTGTACACACTGGAATGAGATGTTGGATGCTGTGAGACAGTGTGGTAAAATTTACTGGTAGGAATTCCCCAAGTTCTGTAGCACAGTGAATTAACATACTGTATCACTTTTACAGTTGTTCTTGTTCCTTCTCTGTGTCTTACCTCTAAAACATGGTGATATTTTTATTAGAACATACTGTGATTATGGAATTTCACATAGTAGTAATGGTTATATTAGAACTATACAAACAAAATAACTATTGTTGAATTCAGTGTAAAAAAATAAATATAATAATAAAGCATACTCACTGTAATATATTTCAAGGAACTATCATGTATGGGGAAGAGTTTATTAATGTGGTCTCCAAGCAGCGTGACGCGGTCCCCAGTCTTCAGTTTCCATTGTGTTGTCTTGGCAACATTGTGCAGAATCTCCTTCTCATGCATATGCAGAAAGATGGATTTTGCAATGGAATTCTGTTAGCTATCTTCCCAGTTTTCCACTACAGAACTGTTACTTAGGTGAATTACCTTGTCAGTCTAGACTTCCATCTCCTCACATTTGACAATGGGATTCCAGACCTTGTTCCATCATCTTCTGCTTTGTCCCATTCAAAACTGTGCACATCAGTCCAGTGCATTCCTTAATATGATTCGTTTCAGTCCATTGCATTCCTTTAATATGGTGACATTTTCAGACCAAGAGGCAGCAGGAAAGGCAAACTAAACAAAGGGTGGCTGTTCAATTTTCAGAAAAAAGACTCAATTCTTGGATATTGGTTTTTTTTTTTTTTGAGTGCCAGAAATTCAGTTCTGGAGTTCTGGAGCCCAAGAATTTGGAGCTGAGAAGAAAGAGATGAAATAAGTTTCTTCCGAAGTCCAGGCCTGGTTATCAGGTGGTGCCTCAGTGAAGATGCAGTTCATGCTTTTTTAAAGACATGTATCCTATCAAGACTAGGATCCTATATCTTTAGTGGAAACTGATAACCTGCAGAACAGTTCTACAGAAGTGGGATTATGCTGCAGAAACGTCTGCAGCTCTGCACACATGAATTAGAGTCATCTGAGCATAATTTTCTGGATAACTGAACTTAAAATGGGTATTCATGTATAGAAAGAGGAGAAAAGTGGTCATTTATCATGCCTCTACCTAGGGGCTTGCATTCTGCCCTTTAAGCATATGAATATACAGATTGTTTCAGCTGTTTTTTGTTGCTTTGTAGTCAGACTTATGTATATGTGGACTGTGTGTCATTAGTTACAGTAGCTTGTCATTCTTTGAATGTCATGTTAGGACTCCCAATTCAGATAGGTTTTTGCTTGTCTTATTGGAGAAGAGAGAGGAGGAAATTTTTTTTAGGGGCCACAGGCATTGCTAATGCAGAGACTGGCCTTTCAGTAGCATGTGGCTTTGTCATTCTGTACAGTGGCCTTTTCCATTAGCTTCAGAGAAAGGAAAAAGAACGTAACTTGTATGCATTTTTTAATTTGTCTGTCTGGTCAACCTGTGTCAAAAGATGGATCCCTTTCAGTTTTATTTATGGACATGATTACAGTTTGGGCATGGTTAAGTCAGTAAGCACATTAGGGCCTTCTAGGAAAAAAGAAGCATGATACCTCTGTTTTCATTTCTGGGAAGATTCTCTTTTCCTTCTGGCTACACTCTTTTCTTCTCACTGGCCAGCACCTCCTCTGTGTTGTTACAAATTCAGTATCAGCAGTGCCATTGCCGCTCTCTCTCATTTGCACTGACATTTTCTAACTCAGAATTGATAGAAAGTATGTATTAAGCTTTTCTGTTCCCATTTGACTTCAGTTTCTCAGTGCTTATTAATCTTAATCTTTTCTGATTGTCTTCCACTTGCAGCCAGGGACATTCATTAATATGAATGAAGTAGTATAAATGTTTTCTTCCTTTTTAAAATTTCATTGATGTGGCTTAGATGATTGAAAATAAAAGAACTGTAAAGCAGTCTTAAGTTATGGAGCTCAGCCACGAACGATGTTTAATGTGCACTGAATAGACAAACGAAGAGGGGAAACCTTCAGGAATGAGTATGTTAAATCAGAATAGTGCAGTCTCATCTGCCTGAAGGAGACAAGCTGTGACAGCACCTCCAGTGTGTTACAGGTTGCTGATTTCATTCTTGTCACATGGCAACTACTTTTTTTTGTTGCTTGGAGAGTAAAGCCCTCATTAGTGTAAAGTAGATGATTTTCCCGATGATTTAAGAACAGAAAAGCTAGCAGTAAGGTGCCTGGATCTAGTGCATGGAAGGAATGATCCTTTGAAGCATTTAAGGCTGCCCAGTGAAGGCAGAAAGAGAGAGAACAGGAGTTTCTAAGATTTTAGACACTGATACATTTGATATATTTGAATTGAACAGTAGTAATTTTATCTGTCTTTCCCATCTTGGGATTATTATTATGCATACAATTTAATAAGATTCCTCAAAGTGATTAAACAGTAAATGGTTAGCACTGAGATGTGTAATTACTTTTTATAATCTCCATTTATTTCTTAGTGTTTCATTATGTATCAGTTGTGGCTAAAGTAGAAGGAAAGTAAAAATTGGAACTAATTTTTAGTCTGAAAATATATTATAATTCAATTCATTGCCCAACTTAATGTATCTTTAAACATGCCATCTGACATCTTCAAAATATGATTCAAAAGCTTTCTATTCTCTTCTGATTATCTTGGCTGTCATTTTGTTATAGCCAGCTGATAAGATGTATGTTATAGATTACCATTTGGAGGCAAAGGAGCCTTGTACTTACAAAATCAATGCATAAACTTCCGGTGCTTTCTGACTAGCTTGCCAATTCATGATAAGTGAACTTATTTCCTTCCTTGGTTTTCATATTTGTCATGGCCCACTGGCCTTTAACTCAGCTAATTAGAGCCCCTTTACAGTTATATTTTGTACATTTATTCTGGAGATTTTAATTGGATGTGCTTTGAAATCTTCAAAGAACTTGTATGTATGTATGATACCACAAACACCAGTCTGTAAATACGTTCTGGCTTTGTATAGGATTGTGAAAGGGAGCCTTGGGGGAATTTAATGGGGGAGTGGTTGTTTTTTTTTAAAACAAATGAGTGGATTGGATATTGCAATATCCAATCTTGTTATACAAGAAGTATTTGTCCATCAAAAGTGTAATATGTATTTATGGTTAATAGGTTCATTATGATTACAAGTGCTTTGAAGTTTTTAGAAAATACTAAAAGAATTACTGGTTTCTCTTCAGATATAATCTAAGAATAAGCATGGGAACTCAGTTACAACAAAATTGGTTTTATTTTCAGGAACAGGCTTCGAATTTTCAAATAGTTTTAGCTTATGTTGTGATTATTTTTTTTAATTTCCCCCTGTGCTTCTGCACATTCACAAGAAATGAAGGAAATGCCCTGCTTCTGCCCAGAAGCTGTCCACAGCTGTTGTTGTACATGTATTAATATGGCTCTACAGTCAGGTTAATACTACCATCATAATTCCTAGATTGTGTTCTGAGAAGCTGTTGTTCTCAGTGTTGTATAGGTGCATTATAATATGGGAATGCTTGTCTATGTATTCCAAAATGAATATACTTTAATTAGTGCAACACTAAATATAGTGCAATATATCCTTTTAAAGATTGGAAATAGTGTTGCAGCTGAGGTGGGAGGCATTCATTGATACCACTACAGGTTAGGATCTGATATGAAGTTAAACCAATAGGGTAACGACACAGGTGAGCTTTCAGAAAGCTGTTTGTCGGTAAAGGTCTGTTTCAGAAAAATGTCCTGGCATATGAAAGCACTTAAATGTGTACCTGTGTTGCCTTTGACATCTAAAATGTAAAGCAATCTCCTATACCATGAATTAGACTAAATGGACAAATTGATTGTGGGGGAGGAAATAACTTTTCCTGATACTATTCCTATTTTAAATGAAGCATACTGAGATAAATAGCTCAGTGGTGGCAGAGTGTGGCTGGGTGTGTGATTTGTGAACAGTCTAAGCTCATGTAAGTGCAAACCACCACTGAAAGCAGGAGTGGAGCATGTGGAGCGACCTTCCTCCATCTCTGGCACTGCCTTTGTACCTCTGCTCTTAGGGCAGCCCTACCACACGTGTGGCTGCTTGGTGAGCAGAATCAGAGCATTGATGTAGGAAAAAACTAACCTGAATGAAAGAATAATTTATTTTCTTTGAATCTGAATCAGTTCAGTCCAGTTCCATGTAAAAAGGGGAGAAAAGAGGATGGGAATGTACAACCAAAGTGTAGCAGGATAACGAGACCACACTTTTTTTTTTTTTTACAGTTATCTTCACTGATGTGCATTTAAATGAGCTGAAGTTAACTGTGCAGTGCCCAGTTGCGTGTTTTAATTACAAAATCATCCTTATTATTATGGATAATGAAAATGAATATGGCTGTCACGTCATTGTCCCTGTTAGCTACTGATTATGCTGTCTTTCAGACAATAACCTCTTTCTGTGGTCTCTGTAGTGCATGGTCCTGTTGTTGATTGAGCACCCCTGGTGCTACTGTACAGTAAAGAATACAGAGAATAAGGAGAGCTTCAAGTGGAAGTGAATACTGAACAGCAAGTAGTAATAACCAGAAAAAACCCAATTTTTGTGCAACATAATGATGCTATTGAACAAATACATCTGTACTGGAGAGTCTGTTTAATTAATGAGTCATTCTGGTTTCCTTAGTCACCCTTTAAAAAAAATAGGTTGGTTCATTTCCTATTTATATCTCTTTTCCATGTCTGCTGAGTGAAGTTTCTATATTACAGCTTCTCAGTGGAGACAATTAAGCAGTTTGAAGGTTTTTTAAGGTGAGAAAGGTCAACTTTAATTTCACTCAGATGTGAAGAATAGGTGAAAACCACTTATTCTTCCATGAAGCTTACAGTTAACTTGTGGAGATTTTACACTCTGTTTTGTAGAGTACTAGTGGAATGAACAAACACGTTCTGCAGCCATCCCACTTTAAGGTAACAGATTGTTCTGGTCTTCTCCCACAGGAATATAATCTAAATTGCATGCAGCCTGATGACCATGCCCATGCTTTAGGTGAGATAGTCTCTCTAAATCATATTTGAGCAAGAAAGTCTTAAAAGAAATTCTTTCCAGTTGGTTTACTGCATATTCTTTACAATAGCTTTACATAAGTTTGTGAGGAGTTGAAAAACTCTATGTGAGACAAGTATGAAAATCTTGATTAAAAATCACTCAATTTGCATACTTCACCTAAAATTTGATTCTTATGTGCTAAGATAGGTCCCTGGTACTCGTTTACCATATTTTGGCATTCTGTATGCACCTGGTATTTATTCTGTTGATGATGCATGTGCTTAATTCAAAAGAGGAATAAGTTAAGAATGCAGTCAGATGGGGAAAAAACAAATGATAATTACTATCACTGTTCAAGATTTTTTCTGCTGCATTTGTTATACTTCTCAGAAATAAGGGGTGAAATGAAATACCAAATGATGCATGAAAGAGTTTTTGAAGTTTCACTACTAGCCAGCAAAGCCTTTCAGAGTTTAGGATGACAGATTGTCTTTAATCTAATGTAATTGTGCATAATGTCAAATTAGATTTAATTTCACACTTGCTTTCTGACAGTTTGTAAAACTGAATGAGGGAATCCTTAAGAATTTATAGTTCTCCAGATTCTTCATTGTTGTCTTCATGTGGCTCCTCTCATTTTTCTGTTATAATTTGCTGCAGTGCCCTGCTAAATACATTAGAAGATGAGAATTTCAGCAAACATAAGCTCTGTCATTAAATTTTACTTCATTTGATCAGAGACTTAAGCAAAATGAAGAGGAAATGAGTAAAATGGATGTGGAAGTTCATCCTGTAATTATCATAGATATGAAAAATAATTTTCCCTATCCTTTAACCTCAGAAGGTGGTAAAAATCATGGCATATCAACATATGCTAACAGCGTGGGTGCAGCTGTCCTGTGGAGTTTTGTGGCACTCTGCCAGCTGGCAGCCCAGCATCATGCATCATGTTGTGTAGGGATTATCCAACCTGCTCTCCTCTGTGTCCTGGGATAATAGGGGCCAGGTGTCATCTCCTTGTTTTAGAGCTGATGGATAATTAGCATCAGACTGTTTGTAGGTACCTGGCCAGCACTGGTCAGGTGCACTAGGTATTTCTACACATTAATACTATATAGTGTCTCATGTCACAACCTGGAGCTGTGCAGAGAGTTAAGAAAACTTTGTGCTAAAATTATACAGTGGGTATTTTTGAGTCCTTGCTGAAGGAGTGGCTGAGCTGTACTGTACAGAGGCTAAAACAATTATCTGAGATCATCTTCCAAGACTGAAGTGCTGCTTGGGCTACCAGCCTGCAGCATGGCTATCTAGATAGAATTTGTCAGGGTTAACAGTGCTTTAAATCACAAGTTGTGAATGAGATCACTTATTGCCAGTGTAGCTGGAGACTTAAAACTTGCTTGGGTTTTAGTGATGAAGAACTGACTGAGAAACTGACTTGTTTTGCACAGTCATGCTGAAGGCTGAAGGAAAATGAGGTCTGTATGAATACTTGATGACCTGGCCCCTGACTCTTCAGGACCCTAACACCCCAGGATGTGTTAGATTTGATTTTATTATAAGGAAGCTGTGATGCAAATTTTGAGTGCTGTAATTCATCTGGTACAGTGGTTTTCTCTTTCCAAATGCCCAGTAGCTGTTGGCACACTAGAAAGGATGTTGCTGTTACTTTACTGTATCTTTCATTCCATAATTAAAATGACCACTGTGTGGAGAGAGAATGTGCAAGGAGTCTCTTCAGAGCTGCAATCCACATTCTTGCAATGTGGATGGATTTACTATCAGATGCTGCCTAAGCTTTCTCCCTTCCGTAGACACTCCTCTCCATTTTATCAGTACTGTCTTCTGCTGTAGTGCTATAGTAATTCCTTTAATTCCCCTCAATCAAAATGACAGCTTTGCCAGGAGAATGGCTCAAAACATGCACTGCCACAGTGAGAACTTAGTGTATTATATTTATTGCATTCATTAATCTGTTTATGTATGACAACTGCTCCTTTTTCTTCTCTATTTTATCCTGCTACATAACAAATTCCCACCTCATCTGCATGCTTCCAGTGTCTATCCAGTGTATCCTAAGAAATTCAAAGCAGACAGCCTTCCATAACTCACTTGGTGCAGCCCAAACTCAAAAATTAGTGTCAGAACGTGGTGTGTTTTCACTAAGTACTTCCCACCAGAAAATACAATATTTCAGCAGTGTGACAGTCTATTATGTTGAAGAACATGAGACATGGTCTAGAAATTATAATGTATCAGGAATATAAGTGGTACAGGACATTTTTCATCTTTAAAGTCCTGAGTTATTTCAGAACCGCTTATTTTGATTGAACTTGGCTGTTGACTGTGAATGAGCAAGGCAGTTTTGAACACAGACCTTACTAGCTCTTGCTCTGCGTTATTTGGCAGAGCACAGCGCCTGCAAGTCAGGCACATGGGCAGGTGGAAGCTTTCTGATGAGCCAAGTCAGGTGTACTTTTACAGACTCCCTTTGCTACTCATAAGAGATCACACTTTTTTGCTTCTGCAAATCACTTTCACATGTGCAAATGCAACAAAAAATGCCTGTATGGGACTATTCATAAACTGTCCAATATAGCTCAATAATTTTCAAGCAGCTTTAAAATGATAACTTTCACTGACATGTAGAGTGGGATAAAACAAAGAAGGTTACATCTTTGAATTTCTAGGGCTGGTTTTTTACATCAGCCCTTATCGTGAAGTGAAAAAGTAAGGAGGGACTTGGGACACTTTAACAGCTATGATTTTAAGATGATCTTTCAATAACTCTCTGTTCCAAGTCTCAGTGAAGCGCTTTTAATTATTCGCAGAGGTATATATATTCATTCCATATAACTCGGAGCAGATGTTGAATGTAGTTACCAGACTAGTTGTGAAACATTGCTCTTCCAGTGTAAAAAATTGCTCTTCCTAATAGCTGTTTCATTGCGATATTACAAGGTGTTGTGCAAAAAGGAAATTGGTTTTATGATGCAGTTGTCCCTGAAAACCCTTCCACAGCTGGAGGGAGAGTTAACTTGCTAGTGCAGTGAGAGGATGGTTGGCACCTGAAGGTTTGCAGCAGGGACTGACTGGAAGACAGATCTGTTCTGTTCCTTGCATTACAAATATGCAAGTTTGTAAAAACTTCAGCATTGGGAATCTGTCTAGATGCTGTGCATTAAGAGAAGCTGCAACTATAAACAAGTGCATGTCAGGAAAGAGGTTTCTGTTCAATCATTCAGAAACCTGATGTAAGGGGTAGATGGAATACAATGTCTATTTGACAAGCATTGTCCTACTTCAGACTGTTGCTAGTTTAACTTTCAGACCTGGGTCTTGTAATCTGCATATAGGTCCTGACTTGAATTGAAAAGAGACCAACATTAGTTGAAAACAAAGATTTTTTTTTTTTTTTTTTTATTGGAAATATATAAAAGGGCCACACAGTTCTTGTGTTACACATAATTGGTAAGGAAAATTTCTCATCAATACTTATTTTTCTGAACTTTTCAGCTGGATTTGTAATTGAATTCCACTTCCAAGGCATACTGTTTCATTCTGTGATAAAAATGCTGTCCTAGAAATGAGATGCTGTTTCCTGATAGGTTTGGGAAATGATATTTCAATCCAGCATCCGGCTTGGAAGATATGCAGTGATTTCCCAAGAAATGTACAGCACAAAGATTCACGACGTCCTTTGACAGTACCCTGTCATGCTTCTATATTGTAAGGGAATCTTTAGCATTCAGGAACTGTTAACCTAACACAAAGTGCAGATGCTTTTGGGATTCCCTCTCTGAATTAATATCTGGTCCAAGCACCAAAACCCCATTTTTTTTTCATGTATATAAACAGTCTTATTGACCCAGGGGAACTGAATGTACAGCTTAGAGATTAGAGCATTGGGTAAGTACAATAATGATGTATCCATGGGTAACAGAGAAGACAATAGAAGAAATAGCAGCAATTATGAAGACCTATTTACAAAGTTTTAGAACTTATAATTCTTGTTTAGACTAAGTAGACTTTCATACAGTCTTGTTCACTGTTGTCCAAAAAACCGGGACAAATACAAATAAGTATGATGAAGTTTCACTTCTAGTTTATATTGTTTTAATTAGCAGTCTATCAGAGGCAAGCAAACTTATTTTCAGAAATTTCAGATTCTCCCTCTCCCTTTGATTAGAAATATTTGTCAGTTCCCAGTTCATGAAAATCTTACTGTTATATGAGGTTAACAGTGATGCTGTGTGTTCCCTACCTCTCAGCAGCAAACCTAGTTACTCTGTTTTGGTGACAGGAGAATACCTTTCTCACCTGATCTGTTACAGTATGGTTTTTAGCTCTTACCATGCAATTTGTAAAGCAATATGTACTTGCTATGACTTCTTTTCCTCCTAATGCGGTCAATAAAGAAACTGTCCCATCCACTGTCTTTTCCAATTCACCGTTCTCTAAGAAAAATACCGTTTTTCATTCCATTCTCTTCTGAGGAAAAGAGGAAAACAGTTTTCAGTATAGATACTGTGGAGAAAATGAAGCCCCCAAACTGTTGAATAAATTGAGTTTCTCTTTCCTATACCTTTCAGTGTTATGACAGATGAGGTTGTTTAGGTCATTTCGATATTGTGTTACCAGTGTAATTGTAGGTTAGGTGTTCTGCTTTTTGGAAGAAAGGATCAGGATGCACGATTGTGAGTGGAATGTGTATTACATAGAAGAAGGAACAGGGAAAGATGGGGAAAAAAGGTATGAAAAATTATTAGCACTGAGAGCTGATAATTCTTATTCTTTGTCTCCCAGCTGGAGTTATGCCCTAGCTTACCTATGCTATGTTAATGCTTATTTTCTGCTACTTACTAACATCTAACATAAACCCAGCACAATCTTCGATAATTTTGTTCTTATTCTTGCTTCTTTTAGCACTTGGATGGTCGTTTAACTTCTGAAGTAGCAGATGAATACTGTAGAAGCTGAGAAAATCACAGCAAAACCAACTGTAATTTTCTAATGCAAGAGAACTGAAAATAGTTTTGACCCTACTGATGAGATATGAATATAGAGCTAAAGACAACCATACTTTGTTGTGCTGATACTTGGGGGTGGTTTGGACTAGAAATTCCATGCTACATGACCTGAGACTTGGGACCTCCAGAATTATAAACCCATCTATTTTAAAGTAATAATCTCATACTGTGTTCCAGCTAATATTTAAAACCACCTATGCTTTGTTTTCTGTGGCTCAGAGTTACAGCAGCATTTAAAAGTAATTTCTATGATTTTTTTTCTTAGAGAGAGAGAGAGAGAGAGAGGAGGAACTGGTCTTTTTTCAAACTGAAACGCTCTGTTGTATGACTTGATAGTCAAGTCTTTTTAACCTTCTGTATGATTTGTTATTATAGAAAAGGAATAAAAACTTTTTTAGTCTAAAAATATTACGTGAAATTGAGCTTTCTGAAGAAAAAGTGGAAGATGGGGAGGGAGAAATTTCTAGCTACCTGACTGCGGAGATAATTTGGAAGGCACAGGCATTACAGGGGATATTTGTATTTGGAAGCTCTGAACAAGTTATTTCATGTTGACACTTCAGCGGGGATTCCAGATTTGCTCTCTGTGGGCTCTGGGCAGGGAGCAAAGGTACACAGCATCAGTGTTCAATTATCTGTTGACAATTAGAATATCTTCCTAAGATTCAAAGACCAAGAGATATTTGTCTTCTCACATCTCTACTGTTGCCACCCTCTTCCCCCCTCCATCCCCCAAAGAAACCCACTCCAAAATGTTGTGATTAGTAAAACTTTAATGTTTTTAAGTGGAGGAGGAGAAAAAATATGGACTATGATCACAAAATCTTGCAGCATTCCTCAGATCTTGATTCATCTTTATTCCCATTCCTCAGATTGCTGCTTTTGAGTTTATTTTGGTAACACTGAAAATTTAAGTCTGACTCTTCTGACCTGTTTCTTATTGAGACTTTTTGCTACCTGAACTAGTTTTCACCAATAAATACTATTGAGATCTCCAGGATTACAAAAGATGTATTCCTGACTTCGTTATTTACAGAAAATTTTGTTAGGCACTATTTCCCCTCTGATCTTTGTGATCAATACTGTCGTGGAGAAGATTTGGCATTTATTTACCGTCCAAACCTTAAATGTGTACCACCAAACCAGAACAACAGAAACTTTGATATTGCTTCACAGGGACAAAATAAAAAACCAACCCATTCTTGATTTATTTTTATTTTTTCTTTCTGGAATTCATTCTTCCCAAAGATATTGCCATGTCTGCCCTATTCTGTCTTTTTGTCATGGCTTTGCTATAGGCATTTACTTACTGGCATGATGTAACCTTATACTCATAGCAGAGTAAACTACTGACTGACGTAATGCCAAAAGTGTTTACTTCTCCCTGTCTTCTATGGAATGGAAAAAATTCCATTTTGAAAAATACAAATTTCTGTAATGAACTTATATTCATTTGATAATACATAAATGTCCTGAATTCTAAATTTTCCATTGCTTGTCTGGAATTTTTATTTTATTTTATTATTTTGATGTGCTGAGCTAGAAGCAAAATTTAGAACCAATAAATAATTAATGACACTAAAAAGGACCTTAACTGATGATATTTGGGTTGTCTTTACAGAATCTGGTTCTGCAATTACTGCTTCCTGTATTGGTTTGGGGAATTCTACAACACCTCCACCAGGACAGGCAGGAAAACCCGTGCCAGGATACAATGGTAAGACTTTGCTAAACATGCTATTAGAAAAGGAATTTGCTTATGGTCCTGAGTAAGTGCTCTTTAATTTTCATATACCTCATAGGAAAAGCAAATTACAGTTTTTAAAGTTTTGTAAAAGCAAATACAGAAAAGCAAATTTTCCTCCTTCCTGTAATAGGAAATGTTTTTTTCTGTGTTGTGGAATGTTATTGTGAATAGGAAATTCAGAGTTATGTTCCAGAAAGTTTATCCACTACTCCTATCTTTTTTATATGCAATGTAGAAGTATGTGCTAGCCCTTTCATATAATAAAGGTATGAATGAAATACTGTGCTTTAAGGCTTTATCTTCAGTTTTTATTTCCAGCTGGGAGAAATGGTAGGCTATGGACCAACATTTAAAGGATGACCACTGATTGTCTTGAAGGTATTTGCATGCAGAGGGTGTCCCCAAAGCATTAAGAATGCAAAAATATTTTCATACCTGGGAAGCCCTGATTTTTACACAGTTTTCAAGAATTACTTGATGTCTGAAAAAAAAAATTGCATTAAAGATCAAAGCATCTTCAGGAAAGGTTCTCACATCATTGGGCAGAAAGAGCTAAGCTGTTTTTTCATACAAGCGTAAGTGAATGTTAAAGAAAATAAACGTTTTCAGCAGATCTTTGTTTTGGCATTTACAATTATGGCATGAAGACAAACAATAGCTTAAAAACAACATTAAAACCAAGTAATGAAGTTTGTCCAGAGTTGTAATAAATAGGGAAGAGTGGAAGAATGTAATTGCACCACGCATGATATCAGATGATAGTCAGGTCTAGAAAAGAGTGTAAGTAGCAAGAATATAAGGATTTCCTATAAATTTTTTTTAACATTGAGCCTAGTATAAGTAAATAATTTCTTCAGATAGAACAAGGGAAATGTCTTTAGCATGCCTTAAAAGGGAAACATAAAATGAGCACTAAAATTCACTAAAGATTTATGAAAGAACTTCACCTCTTTCAGTCTCTGGTTTAAGGACAATGATGTTCTGTAATGCAGCAATTCATAAAATAGTGGATCTTGAAATTGCTCTATACTGGCAGCTGTCTTTCTGTTGCCCGCTTCTGTTTTGATGTTGTTTTGTTGCTGTTACTATATTAATTAGAAGAGATTCTTATGCCATTTAGAGGCTGGATTCTGTATTTTTAGATTACATGTGCAACTGTTAATGGATTTGGATATTGCTAAAGTTGTGTTGTGTTTGTGCTGCAATAGAAATAGAAAGTTATGAAATCTACTTTTTTTTTTTAAACGCAGCCAAATTCTTTCCTGCCACAGTATTGCTCAAGTAAACTGATTTCTTTGCTTGTTTTTTAGAACGCAAAGAATAAAACTAGTATTTAGCTATGATATCAAAGTGCAGTGGCACAAATTGCATTTAAAAGTGAATCAAAATACCATAATAATTTCTAACTCTGCCTTAAATAAAACATTATATTGTCCTTTCCCTTTGATCTGCTTGAACTCTTTGCAGGTAATTTCATTGCGTTGTTTTCAAACTGAAGCAAATCTCACATTTTGAAGAGTTGAGTCAGTCCTTCAGTAATTCAGGAGTGAGCAATATGTCTCCCTTCCCAAAAATTTCTGTTCATTGAAATACACTGCTTGCTAAGAGGAGAATGAACGCTAGAATTGTGGCCTTGATAAAACAGGTACAATGAACTGATTAGATTTTACTTCAATATAATAAAAATAGGAAAAAATTGGAGAGAAATCTTTGAAAACTACATGTGAGTGTGTCTTTTTCATGGTGTTCTGAGCCTAAATTCTCCTGTTTTCTTACACATTATTACACTACCTGAAAATATATAAGGAAAAAAGAAGTGTTTACTGATTATAAACGAGTTTTACTTATGCCATGCTTGCTGTTTTTCGTAAGCGTCTTCTGTGTTTCCATTCATGCTTTTGCTTTCCTATCCCAGTTACTCCTTCTAAGTCACCAATTTATAAAATGGCCTTGTGGGCTTGCTTGTATCTGGGTGCTAAGACTTTGCTTTCAGCAAGCTCTTCAGTTACTTTAAAAATACTGTCCTCTTTGAAGGAGAGGCTTCAGCCAGAAATAGTAAACTGCGGAAGTTGACATTCTTTAGACAGATAGGATATGATATTACTCATAAGAGCCTTAGGAGGGTTTTAGTCAGAAGTCTGTCATCTTTTTTTTTCCCATTTCATCTGGAACTTCTTAATACAGCATGTAAGATTATTTGTACTAATTTAGATCCAACTGAATGGTGTTCTCTTTGCTTGGACAGGCTTCAAGAAGCATGTTTTTTAAATCCACATCAGCCCAGTTTGTCAAAACTTTTCCTCCCTCTATTTTCATGCTTTACTCATTTCACTTTATTTAATTACATTAATCACAAGTCAAGTCGTTATCTTACATTCCTTTCTTTTGCCCACACCTTCAGATGGAATGGGTGGTTGCAGTAGATTTCCTAGATGACTGCATGACAGATGCTGTTTCAGGTGTTTTTCCTCAGAAATCTCAGTACCCGGATATGCAGCTTTCACTGAAGGTGTTGGGCCAGTGTCATCCAGGGGAAAGGCTTCTGTTGGGATGCCCGGACTCTTCGCTGTACTCGAGCATTACCTTCCTGTGCAGCTTTGGGTAGTTCACAAATTACTTTATCCCTTTTGCTAGACTAGAGTAAGCCTTGTCAGCTGGGGAGCATCTTTCTGGGTGTCCTGAGAGGCTTTGAAAACCAGACACACTTATTTACTTCTAATAATATTTCTCACATTACCTGGGTTAGCTTAGTTGTTATTTCTTACTCCTGTTACCTGAACACTTTTTCTCGTGTTTTTCATATGTCTGAAGGATCCTTTGCTATTTGGAAGTTTAGATTTTCCTGTATGAAGGTGCCTTTTAATATTCAGTTCTATATTTCTCCCTTTTTGACTTTAAGCTGTACCTGCTCCCAAAGCACAAGTATTATTTAAGAATTTTTATACTGAGGGCTGAATGTTAGTAAGGTCATGAGATTATCCAGTTTGGGTCTCCCAAGTTATTTAATTCCTTTTGTTGCTTGGTGTATTGCCATTCTGAAGTGTGACGTAAGATGGTATCCACGAAGAAAGAGACTGTCCTCCGCCTAAAAATACACAACTTGACAGGAGTTCTCTTTCTATATTACTTTTTTGCAGTGATGATTCTGGATGAAAATAAGGAACCAGTGAAGGCGAAGACTTTAGGAAATATTGTGGTAAAGTAAGCAAACTAAGTATCTTCCAGTTAACAGAAGCTTCCTAAATGGGTTGATTGTCTTTTGTCTGAAGTTTATATATATATATTTATATATATATATCAATAATTGAAGTAATGAGGATTGAAAAGCATGACTGTCTGATATTGGTACCAAATCCCCAGAACTTTTACAGTGTGTTAGTGCTGAAAAATTGCAGATAAAATGGTGTCAGTGAATGAATGTGGATTGCTGGGTTATTTCTTGGAAATGCAACAAAGTTTACCATTTCCTTAATTGTTAGCCTGTCTACACAGGATTAAGCCTTCCTGTTGAGATGTATGAGCAAGATACTGAATCATTCTCTTCACTGTTTTATCTTTCGGTTTACTGAAAGGGTACAGCAGCAGATTGATGTGCTTTGGTTTATTGATGTGATGCTGCCTCCTCTTTCACTATCTCCTAATCCCAACTCATGCACATTTCTAGAGGGAGAATGTGTTTTCTGATCTCTGTAAAAACAGCAAGGCGATCTGCGTATGCTTTGCATGAAACTGTGTTCAGTGATGGTAGTACTTGGACAAAATACATAAATAAATACAGGGAAAGAGTCCAGGAAAAAAAAAAAAAAGCAAAAAAAAAAAAGCCCTGCTGTGCGTTATGTAGGTGATTTTAGTACCGTTTACCACACTGCTGTCAGATGAGTTCTGTAAGCTTCGATATTCTTTTTGAAAGTACACTTCTCATTGCAACTTTTCTTAGATCAAGGAGCCTCGGTTTAGATAATGCTGTGAACATCAGTTGCCTTTATCTTGCCTTCTGCTTCTGCCATCTCACTGTTGCCAGAACCTTTCCTTACTTTTCTAAAGCTCGCTTGTCTACTACTCCCCCCAGAATAGATGCCAGCTCTGTATTCTGGATGTTTTTGCAGGCTTTTATGTAAATGGCATTTTCCTCAGACAGACACCTACTTTGTGATTATCACGTTAGCTGCAGTCTTCTCTGTTTTCAGTCACAGAAAATACTTTGGTGCTGAACACTTCCTAACTGCCAGCAAATACAAGTCCCCAAAGAAATGCATGCATCCACTTCTTTTGTGGTAAAACTTTGGAGAGCTGTGGTAACTCAGAGTCTTCACTGCTTGCTTAGGTGAATGGAGACAAGTTCCAAAGAGAAAGATCTGGGGGACAGCAAAATGACAATGAGCAAGCAGTGTACTCTTGTCATTCCATTGGACTGGGATGTATAGGGAAGAGCGGGGCTAGTAGGTCAAGGGAATTCATTCTCCCCCTCTACTCGGCACTGGTGAGGCCACAACTGGAATACTGCATCCAGTTCTGGACTCCCCAGTTCAAGAGGGACAAGGAGTTACTGGAGAGAGTCCAACAAAGGGCAACAAAGATGATTCAAGGATTGGAGCATTGGAGCATCTCCCTTATGAGGAAAGGCTGAGAGAGCTGTGACTCTTTAGCGTGGAGAAGAGAAGGCTGAGGGGAGACCTTCTTAACACCTATAAGTATCTAAAGGGTGGGTTGAAGGAGGAGGGAGCCAAACTCTTTTCAGTGGTTTCCAGTGAGAGGACGAGGGGTAAACGGGCGTAAGTTGGGACATAGGAGGTTTTACTCAAATATGAGAAAAAACTGCTTCACAGTGAGGATGACAGAGCCCTGGAACAGGCTGCCCACCGAGGTCGTGGAGTCCCCTTCTCTGGAGGTTTTCAAGACC